>PITA01031304.1:0-15401 GCA_004023965.1 Spilogale gracilis
CAAGGTGCCCATCAACAGATGAATGGATAAAGAAGACGTGGTACATATATACAATGGAATACTATGCCTCCATCAGAAAGGATGAATATCCAACTTTTGTAGCAACATGGACTGGACTGGAAGAGATTATGCTGAGTGAAATAAGCCAAGAAGAGAAAGTCAAGTATCGCATGGTTTCACTTACTTGCGGTGCATGAGGAGTAAACTGGAGGACAGTGGGAGAAGGAAAGTGAATGGGAACTAGGGTAATCTAGGGAGGGAAACGAAACAACAGAGACTTTGGACACAGAAACAAACTGAGGGACTTGGAGGGAGGGGGGGTGGAGGGATGGGAGAGCCTGGTGGTGGGTACTGGGGACACCTAAAGCGTGGAGCACTGGATGTGAGGAATGGGGAATGAATCTTGGAACACTGGAAAAAAAATTTTTTTAGTAACAATAAAAAAAAAAAAAAAGGAACAAGAAAGTGATCTGTACTCAGGGAGAAAAGAAATCAATAGAAACTGGGTTTAAGGGGGCCCAGATGTTGTACTTAGCAGGCAAAACTCCAAAGATGCCATTATATTCAGAGATGCTGTTATGTTCAGAGAAACAAAGGAAGTCATGTTAAAGAAAAATATAACAATGATTCTGCAAATAGAGAATATAAAAATAGAAATTTAAAGACTAGAACCAAATCAAATTCTGGAGTTGAAAAAAACATTAACTGAGATGAAAAGTTCACTCAATGTGATCTACCACGATTTGAGATGACAGAAGAATCAGTGAACTTGAAGACAGATTAGTAGGAACTATTCAGTTTATAAAACAGAAAAAAAAAAAGAATAAGAAAAATGAACAGACTCAAAAACCTGTGGAACACAATCAGGCATATCAACATGTATGTAATGAAAATCTCAGAGGGTTAAGAGAGAGAGGAAAAGAGAGGAAGTATATTGAATGCCCCCAATTAACCAAATTTGATTAAAAAAAGAAATATATAGAGGAAGCTCAACAAACTCCAAATAGGTTCAACACAAAGATATCCATACCAAAGCAAATCAGAGTTGAATTGTAAAAATCCAAAAATAAAGAGAAAATCTTGAAAGTAAAATTTAAAAATCATACAGGATGACAATATGATTAAAAACTGACTTTTCATCAGAAACAATAGAGGCTAGGGTGCCTGGGTGGCTCAGTGGGTAAAAGCCTTTGCCTTCGGCTCAAGTCATGATCCCAGGATCCTGGGACTGAGGCCTGCGTCAGGCTCTCTGCTCAGTCTCTGCCTTTGGCTGTAGTCAAGATCCCAGGATCCTGGGATTGAGGCTGACATCAGGCTCTCTGCTCAGCCCATTTCCTCCACTCTCTCTGCCTGCCTCTCTGCCTGCTTGTGATCTCTCTCTGTGTCAAGTAAATAAATAAAATCTTTAGAAAAAAATAAAACAATGGAGGCTAGAAGACAGCAGGCTGGCATATTCAAAGTTCTTTAAAAAAGAGTGTAACCAGAATTCCATATCTGCCAAACTTATCTTTCAAAAAGAAGGTAAAATAAACACTTTTCCAAATAAGCAGAGATTAAAGGATTCATTGCTGGTAGGATTCATTGCTGGTCTTACAATAAATATTAAAGGAAGTTCTTTAGACTGAAATGAAATGAAACCAAAGAATAATGCAAATCTATGTGAAGAAAAAAAACCCCAGAAAATATAAATATGTAGGTAAACAATTACATAAAACAATTATAAAACTCGTGAGCTTATAACATAAAGATTACTATACATGAAATGATAACACAGAGGGAAAAAATGGAGCAATGTTTCTATATTTTTTTTTTAGTAAAAGGTTAGTATCAATCTGAAGTACAACATATATTGTAATCCTTAGAGCAATCACTAAGAAAACAACTAAAAAATCTATGTAGTAAAAATTCTAACAAAGTACGGTGGAATGTTAGGACATATCTGTTGCTATGTAACTAAAAAGAAGGCAGTAAAGGAGAAATGGGGGGAGTACGTGAGATATATAGGAAATAAAGCAAAATGGCAGATGTAATCCGACCATATCAATAACATTTTTGCTGACATTCTTTTAAATATGACTAGATTAAACATTCCAAAATGTGAAGTAGAGAATGTCAGGCTGGATTAAAAAAAGATCCAACTGTATTCTTTCTAAAAGAGACACTTTAGAGTCAATTAAGTAGGTTAAATATAAAAGGATGGTACAAGCATTAATATTATATCAGTAAGATACTAACATTAGGCAATGTACCAATATACTAAAATTGTTATAATGGGCAAAATTGACTTGACAAAAAAATTACTATAGAAACCGAGGGACATTTCATAGTGATAAAAAGGACAATTCATCAAGAATATACAACAGTTCTACACATCTAAAGACAAGATTCCAAGTTACATAAAGCAAAAACTTACAGAATTGAAAGGAAAAATAGATAATCAGCAATAATAATTTAATACCCTGCTCTTAATAAATGATAGAATACCTAGACTGAAAATATAAAACAACTAAAAAAAAACACAAAAATTGCCCTTTGGAAAGATTATAAAATTGATAAACTGTTAGCTAGACTGATCAAGAAAAGAAAAGAATAAATGACCAACTTCAAGAATGAAAGAAGATGTGTATCACTATCAACCTTACAGAAGTTAAAAACGTTATGAGAGAATACTGTGAACTTTGCCAATAAATTAGGGAGCATAGATTAAATGTACAAAGTTTATTTACCACAACTGTGTTAATAGAAAATCTGAACAGACCTAAAACAAGTAAGTAAATTGATTTAGTAAATAAAAATTTTCCATGAAGGAAAGCTTATACCTAGATGGCTTCATTGATGAATTCTATCAAATATTTAAAGAAGAAATAAGTGCAGTCTTCCACAAACTTCCAGGAAATAGAAGAGGAGGGGAGGAATACTTCTCAACCCATTCTTTGAGGTAAGTATTACTCTGGTAACACAAAGTTAGATAAAGAAGTCACAAGAAAAGAAAATTATAGACCAATTACTCTCATGAATGTAAAATTTCCAGCAAAAATATTAATCAACTGAATTTTGCAACATACAAGATTTATTAAACACCATGATTAAGTGGGCTTATCCCATGAATGCAAGGTTAGTTTAACATCTGAAAACCAGTTAATGTAGTACAGCCTGTTTATAAAATTGAAGACAGAAACTACATGATTATCTCAGACACATGCATCTGCTTTTTTATTTTTAAGATTTTATTTATTTATTTGACAGAGAGATCACAAATTGGCAGAGAGGCAGGGAGAGAAAGAGGGGGAAGCAGGCTCCCTGCTGAGCAGAGAGCCTGATGTGGGACTCAATCCCAGGACCCTGAGATCATAACCTGAGCCAAAGGCAGAGACTTAACCCTCTGAGCCACCCAGGCGCCCCACATGCATCTGCTTTTAAAAGCCAACTCTATTTTGCATTTATAAACATATAATGACTTGGTCATAGAAAGTGAGAAATACAATATTTCTATCAATGTATTATGTACAACCCTAGTAATAGATACATTATCAATGGAATTTTTTAAAGGGTGAGTTACAAATATAATAGTGATTCTGGGAGTCTTGTCCAGTGAAGAAATTTATAATGTGAAAAAGAGAAGCTAAAGAGATATATGATCACTGACTTCACATATTAGAATTAAGAAAAATATTTTTAAATTATTTTTACTTATTATCTTTCATTTTGGAATAACCAGACAAAAAAAGTGACAAAGTAATACAAAGAGGTCCTTATACCCATTTACCTAGCTTTCCCAAATATCTTTTATAGCTTTAATAAAATTATCAAAATCAGGAAATTAACACAGATAGTACTATTACCTGACCTACAATCTTGTTCATATTTTGTCAGCAGTCCCACTAACATTCTTTTTCTGGTTCAGATTCACCCATTTAGTTATCTTGTTGGTGTTTTTCACTCTGGAACAATTCTTCAGTCTTTGTCTTTCTTGACTTTGACACTTTTTGGGAGTTATATTTTAGAATGTCCCTCAATTTGAGTTTATCTGACGTTTCCTCATGATTAAATTCAGGTATGTGTGTTTGGCGTGAATACCCACAGAAGTGATATGACCTTTCTGGTATATTGGTAAGAACATTATATTGATGTATCTCATTACAGATGATATTAAATTTGATTACTTGGTCAAGTGTCTGCCAAGTTTTCCACTGCAAAGTTACTATTTCCCCCTCTCATTTTTCTTGTGGGAAAATACGTTGAGACTATGCAAATATTTTGTTTATCATAATACTTTTGCCCAGTAATTTTTGCATCCATTGATGACTTTTACCTGTAACCAGCATTACTGTAGTAGTTACCAGATAGTGACTTTTTGATTTCTGTTACTCTATATTCTAATAAATTCTATATTTATTAGTTGGTAAAATACTGTAAGGAAGAGAGATCTCTTCTCACTATTTAGTAGGTTACTTATATCAGTGTGTACTCATGAATATTTTATGGCTTATACTCCATTACCATCATTATTTCCTTGCTGGTATTACATCACATTTGGCCATTTAGAACTCCTTCACATTGGCTCCTCTGTTTTTTAACTTAGCCCTACTTTTTTTTCAGGACATTCTATTTTCTGGCACCACTTACCATGTAAGTCTGGAATGAGCATTGCTTGTTCTTTTCATTGAAAAGTAGCATTTAGAAACCAAACTATGGGCACTAAGTGTGCATGTTACTTCTGTGCTGTCATGCATACATTGCATGCAGTATTTCCCAATGGAAAAAACTAGGAAATATGTGTATTTATATAGTTTCTTTAGGGTCTGGATTTTGTATCTTTTGGTTTTTTGCTGCCATTTTTTTAATATACCTAGCAAAATATTTAGCATTGGATTTTCCAACCCCATAAATCTGTTATGTTTTGATTCTGAGAAAGAGTGGTCAGCTGGTGAACTAGACAAAAAATCAAAATAAAGAAAATCAAAAGCCACGGGAGAAGAAAGTTTTGATTATTATCCGTAGAACGGTCAAGGCATTGAAGGCCTAGAACAAACTGCTCGGGGTAGGTAACCAAGAAAAGAGTCATCGTTTTTTTTTTTATTCATTATACCTTAATCCGACTGACTTGAAGGTTTTATCAGTATGCTATGGTAGAAAAAAGTAAATAGGTTATCTCCTCTACCGGAATTCTGTCTTTAATTTGCGTTCCCTTTTCTACTTTATCCAGATAGACCAGATCCAAAAACAGTTATTTCTGCTTTATCTCAGTCTATGGCTTTCTTGTTCTGCAAAATCACACTCTAAGAAAAACAATTTATAGGGAAAAAGGATTGAATACAGCCCTCTATGGAACTTTATCAGCATTAACTAAAACAATACTTTAAAAAATTTGATTAAGTCCCCGTCAGCATTTTTATCTAGCATTATAGTCAGTCAGTTCATAAAATCCTTTAAACTCTTATGCTCATGCTTCTTTATTTGGGATAATAGGTTTTTTAAGATCATTTGAATAAAAATTTTAAGTATGACTCAGAGTAGAACCTATTTCACTGAAATGTTTTTTGCTGCTCATGGCTTCATCAGTAACTTTACATTGTGGAAACCATAGATGTTCTTGATTCCTATAATCCAGCTACTATTTATATTAAAGGAAGGAATTTCTGTAGATTTTTGGCTATTTTTTTTTTAAGGTCTTCATATATTGCTAAGGCTTTCTGTAATTATGAGAAATCTTGTCTTAGATCACTTAATAAAATGAGAGTGCCGGGAGAAAACCAAGTTGTGTTAACTCAACTTTTGAGTTATGAGGACCTTATTCCATTGTTTACTAATCACCTGTGAGGCAGTTCAAGTTAAGGAACCATTTGTCCTAACACTAATTAACCTGCAATAAGCTGAGTAACTAATTGCTCTTACGTGTGCACTTCAATGACAGAGTTCAACCAGAGTTGATATTTATATTTTTATAGCCTGAGATGTTTCTGATAACATTATACAAACATATCACTTGCTAAATTTACAGTCTTTGAATAAAGGGTGCCTTGTGATGTAGTTTTTTAAAACTATTTTAGCCTTGGGATCCTTGGGTGTTGTAGAGGCCCTTTTAGGTAGTGATTCTGTATGTATTTCCATTGTCTTTTAAATTCTTTGCCTTTTTTTTCTGTGCCTCTTTATATTCCTTATGTTCCATCTATTCTATTAGTCCCTGACACTGTGTTAGGTCTTAGGAATCTTTGAAAGAAATATGTGATATGATTCCTGCTCTTCATAGACAGGAAATAATTTGGTAGCACTGCAAGACAAAATAAAAGCAACGGATAGAGTACTGTATGTTGTCTGTAAACAGTCCCCCTGCCTGGGCCCTAGCATTGCCTAGTTCTGCTGAATGCACTCGGAGCTTAAAAAGTTGCCAGTTGCCGACCCCAGGCAGCCCTTTCTGCCCATGGGTCCTGCCCTCTTGCTTTAATAAAACTACCTGTAAAAAAAGAAGTTGCTGACCCTATTCTCACCAGATTCTGAGCCTATCTTTTCACTTGCTAATTGACTTTCTCACTTTTCTGAGAGGCTGGCTTTCTGAATTCTATAAATTATCAGTATACAAGTACTGCAAAATCTTGCTTCAAGAAATAGTGAAAATCCTTGTAGAATTTGCATTTATGTTTCTCTCTTGCCCTTTCCCTCCCTCCCTCATTAAGATTTCCCTCTTGTTGTTGTTGTTGTTGTTGTTGTTGTTGTTAAGATTTTATTTTTAAGTAATCTATACATCGGACATGGAGCTCCAACTTACAACCCCACCCCCCACTCCAGCTCAAGAGTCACATTGCTCCCACTGACCCAGTCAGTCAGGCACCCCAAGTTTTCTCTCTCTTGATGGAGATACGCTTCTAAGTGACTAGTGGCTGTTTATGTTTTATATTCTTTAGTACTTCTTAAAATTGTATTACCTATTAAAAAGAATTAATCAAGAAAAATCTCACTCTATCAGTATATATTTGTTGATGAGGAGAGAGAAAGGTGGAAGGACTTTTGAAGAGAAGAGCTTTAGGGGGAAAAAAACTACTGACACTTATCCAAATTACAGAATGAGCCAAATGTTCCTATATACAAACTAGACACCCTCATTTAAAATAATAAGAAAAAAAAGCTTTTGCTGTTAAATGTCATCTAAATGTTGGCTTAATGTACAGAATGTACCAAAGTAATTTGGGAATGGTTTTTCCCCCCCTTGTTACTGTGAAAAGAATTTCATTTATTTATTACTTTTCTGTAGACTTTTCAAAGAATGCTTATATTAGACAATCTGATCAACTTTCCAAAAGAGAGGAAAGATCTGTTATCAACCTTCATTATCCAGGTAGGGAGGGAGAGATCCAGAGTGATGTAATGATCACATGTAGGGTCAGCATGAGAACATAAGCCTCCTGACTTTTAACTTAAATATTCTATTACATATGTTAAGATGTATTTGTTTTAATTAATGTGGAAAAAAATCGTGGTGATTGACTCTCTACTCCTAGGCATGTGTATTTTGCTACTCTGCACTGGGATTTAATTCTGAGATTAAGTCCAAAATTGGCTCCAGGACTAGAGTGTTCAGAAGGGAACTAGGAAAAGATATCTGTACTTATATATCCTTGCTTGGGTTAAATTAATAATCACTACTTTTGGAAATTATTTCTCCTTAAGAATGATTGTGATTTGTATTATAGTTTGTGTATTTATCTACAAAACAAGTAAATTCCTGAAGAAGACCTTGTAATAAGTGCTTTAGAGAAACTGAGCTTTGTAAATTAATTAATTGCACTATCTATATTGCAACTTTTAGGTAAATAACTTATGTTTACTTGTCATAGTCTAGCATTGTATTTTTCTTTACATTTTTGAAATTTAGTAGTTTTCTTCTTAAAAAATCACTTAGCTATGGGGCAGTTGGTTAAGCGACTGCCTTCAGCTCAGGTTATGATCCTGGAATCCCAGGATAGAGCCCTGATGGGGCTCCCTGCTCAGTGGGGAGTCTGCTTCTCCCTCTCCCTTTGCCTTTCCCCCCTCTCATGCTCACTCTCTACTCTGTCTCAAATAAATCAGTGAAGTATTTTTAAAAAATGTATTGCTATTAAGATTCATTGATAAATAACATGGCCAGAAGAAGATTTAACATACAGTTTTAGCTAATAGTGGGAAGATATTGGTAACTTTCGGGAGCTGTGGGTAGTAGGGAAAAGAGAGTGTTAGGATTAATGAATAAATGTTTATGTGGATTGCCTTAACTTACTGTTGAACAATACATGCTTTTATTATTGGCCCTACTACATCATAGGAGCAAGTCTTTCATATATGCCACCATTTCTCATTCATCATTATGGAATGTGTGCATGCCTATATAAAGTGTATGATACTTTTCTAGTTTTGATAGAATGTATGGAAGATATGATCCTTGCCCTCAAATATAGATGGTTCAAAGAAGATACATGACTGTATTTTGAAATCAGGAAGATGAATACAATTTTTAACAATGAACCTATTTACTATCTTTTTTAAAAAATTGTAATAATATAGCCCTTCAAGATGCAAAGTTTTCATAAGTAGTAAATCACGAGTATAGATATAACTGCCTATACAGCAGCTGGTTGGTTTACAGACATCTTCAATGCATATTAGGATTTCCCTCTTATATTTTGGCTCATTTAAATATGTTTCTCCAAAACAAGAGAGGCTTTGGACACAGAAACAAACTGAGGGACTTGGAGGGAAGGGGGTGGGGGTATGGGAGAGCCTGGTGGTACTGAGGGCACCTATTGCATGGAGCACTGGGTGTGGGGAATGGGCAATGAATCTTGGAACACTGAAAAAAAAATTTAAGTAACAATAAAAATAAATAAAAAATAAAATAAATATGTTTATCTTTCCCTAATTTTCCCCTAATTTATCTAGAAGAAATTTAAGGTGTATCTAATTGAAAAAAAAAATCCTTTAGGCCAGAAAACTTGAGTAGTAATCATTTCATAGTTTAATAAAGGACATGTGTAGTTTGAGTTTTTGGAGAACTTTTCTTCCTCGAAAGTGTTCTTAATTAAAACCAGATGAGAGTAGCAAAGAAGGTATTCAGAACACTAAATAAAATGGATATCCTTCATGGAATTTACAGAATTCATCAATACATGTAACAATGATTTATAATTACATTTGGTTCTAACAAGTCAGTGTGGATCTAACAGAGGCACATTAAGTAAGATAGCTAGTATAAAACACTAAGGTGAAGGGGTTAATTGGCCTTACACAGTTCAATTTGCCACTCTAGTGGCACCTTCTATTGTCTGTGTAAACAGAGTTGCTAAGTACTTTCCCACTAAGCTGCCACCCTTTTATTTATACAGTTCAACCGCCAATGAGGAATGGATCAGTTTATCAGTTGTTAGGCCTTTTCTTCCTGCCTTTTCAATCCACTTCATGCTTTCCCCCCCGGATGTTACTACATACCTCCCTAATCTTTCCTTAGTCCTTATGATTTTGGTTCTTCCCCCCCACCCCCACCAGCTTTTTTTCTCTGTTATTCATTGATACAAATATATGGATATATACACCTGGTTCCACCCTTCTCTACCTCATTCTTTCTCACTTCTACTCCCATTCATTCATTCTACTCTTATTCCTATCTCAAAACTTGCTGCAAGTTTTCCCAAATTTTTTACAAGGAACATTTAAATATTTTTTTAAAAATTAAAACATGACATATATCACTCAAACCTGCCATTACTATCTGAAAACCTCCCACTTCCCTGTGAATTAATATATTAATATATACTTCTGGCCATTTTAATAATTATATATATATATATATAATCATAACATGGTGTTGCTGGAAATTACCTAATTTCGGAACTATTGTTCTTTTTTCACTCTATATTTTTAAGATATATACATGTTATATACTGTTAAGTGCTTTATAATATTACATTGTATTTAACATTTTAATTATCTGCCTATCAATGGACATATAAATTACATTTTTTCTCTATATTAAACAATGCTGCATGAACAGTGGTACAGATGTTGTCTTGCACATATTGCTACAGGTTTTTAGGGCATGTTTTCCATGGAGGTGATGAAATTAATTTAGATAGGTTGGAATCTGCATTTTGAAAAAGAATAGAGTGTATTAGAAAGTGTCTGAGTAAAGGACATTTATTTTTTTCATGAGACATGTATCACACTCAGAACACAATTATATAAAATGTATTTCCCTGCAGATCTTAATCAAAAAAGTTATACTGTGATACAAAATATATTTGCACTATGTATCTGAGTCTGTTTTGAATTACATACTTAGATGTGGATTAACTAGATCATAGGCTACATAATATTTTGAATCTTGTTAGATACAGCCAAATTACTTTCCATAGTGACTACACTAAGTTACCTTCCCTACACCCTAATCAATATTTGATACTCTAGTCAGACTTTTATATTTTCTATATTCTTAAGGGTGAAAAATTCTATTTTAGTTTAATTTTCATTTTAACTAGTGAGGTTGAGCATAATTTCCTTATTACTAAAAAGAAAATTGTCAAGAACATCTGGTTAGTGGGATTGCTGTTCTTGCAAATCCTACTTCAAACTCGAGAAAATTTTAGTTCCACAATCTTTGCTAATAACACTTTAATTTTTTTTTTAAGGTAGTGAGCATACAACTATGTGGCCTTATGAAAAAATTACTAAAAATCACATTGTTAACCATGGCACATTTAGGTTTGTGTCAGATTTGTTTGTAAACACAATTTTCTTATCCACTATGAATAACTTTAGGTATAATAGCATATTTGAGAAATATTGCTATCCCTCAATATATGAATTGAGATTCATTTAAGCAAAATTCCATCTATCATGCCTATTTCTTCTATTGTAGAAGAGATGAGTTCCAGCCAAGTGCTAGGAAATATTTCATCCCTCTGTTAGGACCACTGTGGATAGATAGAATCTTAGTATTGAGCATAACATTAGAAAATAATTTTGGGGGGTGCCTGGGTGGCTCAGTTGGTTGAGCGACTACCTTCGACTCAGGTCATGATCCCGGAGACCGGGGATCGAGCCCCACATTGGCCTCCTTGCTTGGTGGGAAGCCTGCTTCTCCCTCTCTCACTCCCCCTGCTTGTGTTCCCTCTCTAGCTGTATTTCTCTCTGTCAAATAAATAGATAAAATCTTTAAAAATAATAATAATAATTTTGGTTTCATTGTTGGTTATCTAAAAATGATTTATAAGAAATATATACTTAGTCATTTAAATGACTAAAATATGACCAAAATATATTTCTCAGTTATATTTGGTCTTTATCTACAGCTCCTGAAAATACTTTGGAGCCATAAAGGTGACATGGGTATCTTGTTATTAATGAAGATGACTCTTGGACCCTGCCCATAGGTAGGGCCTGGTTCCCAGGAGGACTAACCATGTGATTAGAAGGTTGGAACTTTCAGTCCCACCCACTGACCAAGGAGGGGAGAGGAACTATAGGTTGGTCAGTGGCCAATGACTTAGTAAATCATGATGGCAATGAGGCCCCCAATAAAAACCCAAAAGGGTCGGATTCAGGGAGATTCTGTGTTGTTGAGTACATGGGGGTGCTGAGAGTAGTGTGCCTGAAGAGGGCATGGAAGCCCTGCCCCTTTTCCCCACACCTTGCCCTATGTACCTCTTCATCTGACTGTTGATTCATATCCTTTATCATATTATAAACTGGTAAACAAATGTGTTTCCCTGAGTTCCGTGAGACAAGCAAATTAAAAGAACCTAAGGAGGAGGTTGTTAGAACCTTCAATCTGAAGCTTGTAGGCTAGAAGCAGTTAATAGCCTGGTCTGTGACTGGCATCTGAAGTGGGGGTCTCTTGTAGGACTGAGCCCTTAACCAGGGGAATCTGGTACTGAAATCTGGTCAGAATAGAGTTGACTGCTTAGACACCAGTGGGATGTCCAAGATTTGCTTGATGTTGCCCCCGCCGTCCTGCCAACACATTGGAATTAGATCCGGGAACCCAAAAGGGGTTGCTGGTGATAGATCTGTCTTCTCTTTGATTTTCTCTGGTAACAGAGATACAGTCACTTTCTTCCTAGGTAGTCTTTTTCATTGCTTTTGTTGGTTATTAAATTTTAACCTGATAAATTTTAATAACAATTTCTTTCATTGGTAATATAGTTGCCTTCAGAAGTCACATAGGAGAGAGTATATATCTTTAATCATGACAGATTAATATTGGAAGCAACAAGACTTCCTTGTTATGGGAATTTTGATTTTTAGACAGTTGAGAAACCAGAACACATGTACAGTAATACAACCAACAACAAGTAGTCCTGGATTAAAACCAATGGATGATCATCACTCTGTTTTATGCTGCTCATAGCTATATCCTCCAGACTTCTTATTTTTCAAGTAATGTTTTATACCAGACAAGTAGGAATTGGTTATAGGACTGCTTTGACAACCAGTGTTACTCTTAAGGAAAAATAGATTAACCTGTAGTTTCTTTTATTTTCAAGATCCAGGGGTTTTTTGTTTGTTTGTTTGTTTGTTTTTTAATTTAAATTAGTTGCATACTCAAATGCCCAACTCTGAACTTGACTTCAAATGTAATAAAGCTACTTAAGAAAAAAGTTATATTCAGTGCATTTATTTTAGATTTAAATACATAGTCTTCAACAACAAACTTGCTGAATACTTAGCACTTGAATAAAACTTCAACCACTAATTCCTAATTATTTTTTTTGTGTGTGTTATATTTTTTGATCTCTGAGATGCTACTCAAAGTATGATATAGGGACTGATACTTGTTTGTAAATTGTTAACTTGTTTGCAGTGTGATAAATATAGAAATTGAGAGTAAGCATTTATAAATTTTATGACAATTTGGTAAGGAATATATTTGGGGGGTTATATTTGGTATGCCCTTGTTTCAACATTTATTCTTCCAGTGATTCATTTATATTGCATTTTACATTAGTCTCCTTGAAAGCAAAACAAAGACTTGGTCATGCTCCATATTGATAAACAGCTACAGCAGAGTGGAGTTCTTGATTTTATGCAATTATGTATTAAAGAAGATAAAGGGAAAAGAGAAGTTGGTGAACTTAAATTATAGAGTCCAATTCCTGAAAGTTTTTCTGAAAACAGCATTTTTTTTTTAATTTGAAAATGGTTTACATGACATGTTTAGTCCTATTGTCTTGTCTTCCCTCAGTATGCTTCAGTTACTCTATGCAGTTATAATACCATCCAGGTTGCTCTAAATTTAAAGTTCTGTCTATGACTGATGTATCTTTTGGGTTGTTTTCTAAGATTTTATTTATTTATTTATTTGACAGAGAGAGAGAGATCACAAGTAGGCAGATCACAAGTAGGTAGAGAGAGAGGAGGAAGCAGGCTCCCGGCTGAGCAGAGAGCCAGATGCGGGCCTCGATCCCAGGACCCTGAGACCTGAGCTGAAGGCAGAGGCTTTAACCCACTGAGCCACCCAGGCCCATATCTTTTATGCTATACATTCTATCTCTACCATTTCCTCTTTAGGGTTTTGTTTTGTTTTGTTTTGTTTTTTACTTTAAATTTATTTTATTTTTTCAGTGTTCCAAGATTCATTGTTTATGCCCCACACCTAGTGCTCCATGCAATACGTGCCCTCAGTACCCACCACCAGGCTCTCCCATCCCCCCACCTCTCCCCTCCAAGTCCCTCAGTTTGTTTCTGTGTCCAAAGTCTCTCATGTTTCGTTTCTCCCCCTGAATTACCCTACTTCCCATTTCCTTTCCTTCTCCTGCTGTCCTCCATATTACCCCTTATCCACCACAAGTAAGTGAAACCTTGTGATACTTGACTTTCTGTACTTGGCTTATTTCACTTAGCATAATCTCTTCCAATCCAGTCCTTGTTGCTACAAAAGTTGGATATTCATCCTTTCTGATGGAGGTGTAGTACTCCATTATATATATGTACCACATCTTCTTTATCCATTCATCTGTTGATGGGCACCTTGGCTCTTTCCACAGTTTGGCGATTGTGGCTATTGCTGCTATGAACATTGGGGTACATATGGCTCTTCTTTTCACTATATCTGTATCTTTGGGGTAAATGCCCAGTAGTGCAATTGTGGGGTCGTAGGGTAGCTCTATCTTTAATTTTTTAGGGAATCTCCATACTGTTTTCCAAAGCAGCTGCACCAACTTCCATTCCCACCAACAGTATAAGAGGTTCCTCTTTCTCCGCAGCCTCTCCAACACTTGTTGTTTCCTGTCTTGTTAATTTTGGCCATTCTGACTGGTATAAGGTGGTATCTCAGTGTGGTTTTGATTTGAATTTCCCTGATAGCTAATGACAATGAACATTTTTTCATGTGTCTGTTAGCCATTTGTATATTCTATGGAGAATTGCCTCTTCATGTCCCTTGCCCATTTTTTGATGTGTTCGTCTTCTTTTTGGATGTTGAGTTTGAGTAGTTCTTTATAGATCTTGGATACAAGCCCTTTGTCTGTAGTGTCATTTGCAAATATCTTCTCCCATTCCGTGGGTTGCCTCTTTGTTTTGTTGACTGTTTCCTTTGCTGTGCAGAAGCTTTTTATTTTGATGAAGTTCCAAAAGTTTATTTTCGCTTTTGTCTCCTTTGCCTTTGGAGACGTGTCTTGGAAGAAGTTGCTGTGGCCGATGTCAAAGAGGTTACTGCCTATGTTCTTTTCCAGGATTTTGATGGATTCCTGCCTCACGTTGAGGTCTTTCATCCATTTTGAGTTTGCCTTTGTGTGTGGTGTAAGAGAATGGTCTAATTTCGTTCTTTTATATGTAGCTGTCCAATTTTCCCAGCACCATTTATTGAAAAGACTGTCTTTTTTTCACTGGATATTTTTTCCTGGTTTGTTGAAGATGATTTGACCATAGATTCGTGGGTCCATATCTGGACTCTCTATTCTGTTCCATTGGTCTATTTGTCTGTTTTTGTGCCAGTACCATGCTGTCTTGGTGATCACAGCTTTGTAATAAAGCCTGAAGTCAGGTTACATGATGACCCCAGCTTTGTTTTTTTTCTTCAACAATTCCAAAAATATGGAATGCTTCACGAATTTGCACGTCACCCTTGCGCAGGGGCCTTCCTAGTCTTCTCTGTATCGTTCCAATTTTAGTATATGTGCTGCCGAAGCGAGCACTTTTCTTTAGTTTTAATGATTAATTTTTGTAGAAGTAATTTGAATTATGATTTCAAACTTTATTCAAGATGTAAGTTTTAGGAGAGTTTCTGAAATAAGCAGAAATTAGTTAACAAATTATTTAAAAAGTACAGCATACCTTATATTTCTCAAAGGAAGGGGCTTTAAAAATGACTGTGTTATGTTTTTCTTATGTCGATTTCTCTGGGCCAGTAATTCTTTTTTTTTTTTTTTTTTTTTTTT
>PITA01031305.1:0-15402 GCA_004023965.1 Spilogale gracilis
AAAAAAAAAAAAATACCGGAGTCCTCGACAAAGTCAGTCGAAATGCTGGACCCTTTCTCTGAGGAGCGTATAAGATACCTGAAAACCATAGACCGTGAGGGGGGACAAAACCAGTGCTGGCTGGTTATGTGGTTGGACACCAGCTACAGAGACATGCTGCCACTTGATTTCCCAGGGCGCCCTCTATCATGGAGTGAGGTAAATCTCACTTAGACTTGGGGAAATTTAGATAGAAAACCCAGGAGCAGGAACATGAGAAAAATCTGGATGTGTTCTCATTCTAAATAACAACTAGCTTTAGAAAACACTGTAAAATCTCATTCAAGCTATCATGTAATCTGTATTATGTATTTGGTGATATGCCATTCTGTTCAAGCCTTTCAATGCATTGAGAAAAATACATTACCCAACAATTTTTTCAAGAGCAGAAGAAAAATCAACCTAAAACTTCATTCTGGATTTGAAAACAGAGAGCCTTAAAGTAAGTATCCAACTCTTGCCCAGGAGCTTGTGTGGAAGTCTACAC
This sequence comes from Spilogale gracilis, assembly GCA_004023965.1. NCBI lineage: Eukaryota > Metazoa > Chordata > Mammalia > Carnivora > Mephitidae > Spilogale > Spilogale gracilis. The sequence continues at coordinate 527 of PITA01031305.1, forward strand.
AAATGGTTGGTAATTTCATAGTAAACAAAGTGTAGTAACTGATTATCCCTATTAGGGCAGTGCCAAGCCAAAAATAGAACACAAACACCCAGCGCAAGGGAGACAACCAGGCGAAACCAAGGAGCAGGAGCTCCATTCCCTGTCTCATTTTTTCCTCATTTCTGACTGCTTACTGTTTCATGTGTAACCACCTGCTATCTATGCACAAGGGCCTAGAGGAAGAGGATAAAGATGATGAAGAACAGAAGAATTAAAAGACAAGAGGAGAACTAGTGTAAGAACGTATCTTCTTGAAGAGATTACCTATAAAAGAATCTAGTTTAAAAAAAAAAGAAGAAGGACTACAGTAAGGGCTTTACCCCATGTCTTGCTAGAAACAATTAAGATTGTGTACAATATCAAAGTTCCCAAAGAACTGGATTTTTAATAAAAAGAAACCAATATTTTTTAACACCTTCTCTATGCCAAATGCTATAAACAATTTATAGCTACTCCATGGAGAAAATACCACCCCCATTTTCAAGTATTCGACCAAGTAATACACTATTTGAGAGTCAGAACAAGAATCTGAACGCCTACCGGTCTGACTCCAAAGCCCACGGACACTGGCAGAATAGGAATGATGAGTTAATATACTTTGTTTACTATGAAAGTACCAACCATTTCCTAAATTTCCACTTCAGCTCCAGGACAAGAGTAGACAATCATTTTAAGGTTCCCCTGCTTTTAAATCTAGAATAAAGTTTTAGACTGAAATAACATTTTTAATACTTTAAAAATCTACAAATCTCTAACACTTGCAGCTGATTCTGGTCAATGTTTAGACCATGAAGCTTGGCAAGATATCAGTGGATCTCCTCTCCAAGACAGTCAGCAAGAAGGAAAAGAACTCATGTGAAATGCTTACAAGATATACTAAATGCTGTGCAGAAAAAGAGACTGAAGTAAATAGAGCAGAGGCTAGACTATATAATACTTCTAGCTACAAACAGCTGAAACGACAGAAAACCCTGTGACATTCTCCTGGAAGCAATGAAAATAGGAAAAAGTCACCATGGCCAAGGTCTTCCCGCAGGCGTCTGGATAGGGAAGCCATGAGTGACTAAGCAAAAGACACCCAACACAGGACTGCAAATGAAGCTTCTGCAAATAGAAAGTTTGCAAACACTAACTAGGAAGTGTGTCAAATTTCTCAGGCAGGGTGATAGATATCAAAACAGGTAAATAAAGAAGAATGTCCTTCAAAAGTAGGGTGGCCATATGTCTCCTTTCACAGCCAGTAATGCAGCATAATTATTTATAGCACCTCCTTTATCTCTACAAAGTGTCCCAGTTTGGCAATTATATTGTTATTCTATTCAAAAGTAATATTTAACAATAAAAAGGTAATGAATTAAAAGACTGGGAGGAGAAAAAGGAAAGGAAAAAACCCTTCTGCTTGCACAGTGGCTTCCCATACAGATCTGAGGAGTATTTATTTGGGTGTATCCACTCAGCCCGCTCAATTATTCATTTACTCATTGTGTCATTCAACAATATTTCTTGAGTCTTATTATATCCCAGCATTGTACAGGCACTGGGGCAATACAACAAGTGAAGCCGGAGACCAGGAGAGAAGGAAGGACAGCAGACATGAAATACACAGAAATCTAAAACATAGAACAGTAAACCTGAATGGTACTGGGAACCCAGAGAAGGGAGTGTTTTCCCCCCAAATACAGAAAGCTCCACACGAAAATGTTCAAGCCCCCACAAAATCTCTTTGCACAAGAAGCCATCAGACTTCAGCACAGATCCACTAACAAAACAGCAATATGAAAAAAATCAATGGATAGAGAATAAACTGAGGGTTGACAGAGAGAGGGAGTGGGGGATGGGCTAGAAGAGTGATGAGTATTGAGGAAGATACCAGTTATGATGAGCACTGGGTGTTACATGTAAGTGATGAATTACTAAAATCTACTTATAAACCCAATATTACACTATATGTTAACTAACTAGAATTTAAGTAAATTTGAAAGAAAAAAAAGAAAAAAAATTGAGGGGCATCTGGATGGCTCAGTTGGTTAAGGGTCTGTCTCTTTAATTTCAGCTCAGGTACTCAGGTATTGATCTCAGGGTTGTGGGTTCAAGCCCTGTGTTGGGCTCCACAATGGAGCCTACTTTTAAAAAGAGGGTTTTTTTAGAAGAAAAAAATTAAAATCTATCACTTCCAAATCATATGGTTATAAATGGGAAAGCCAGCAAACAGCCCTTGTGATTTTGGTAAATAAATCCCACTACTCATTAAAGAGTATATTATGGAAAACAAGATAAATTTTAGGCAAAGAAAAATGGCAGAGTAGAAGTTATGGGTTCTAATTCTAGATCCCAAAACACAAAGAAAAAAAATGGAAACAGGTAGTACTTCTTAGAGTAGCTATTTAAGAAGAGATCATAACATAAAAAAAGCAAGTGAAAAAAATAGCGGTTTTTATAAAAGTTGCATTCAGACTTGAATTCAATTCAAAAATTAAAATATTTTGCGACCACTAGTCTCAAAGATTACTCTAAAAACAAAAAAGATAAGGACGAAAACATCTCGCAAGTAACAGAACACCAAGTAGAAATAAAATGGTTTAACTGTGAAAGTTACAAAATACACAATAAGAACAAAATGCTTAGCTATACCTACCCTACATGCTCCTTGAAGAGATTACTTCAATCTCACTTTTCCATTTGTAACTCATAAGATCTAAATCATCAATAATTTTTAACAAGAGTTGTTGAGTACAGTGTGACATTTCTGAAACCACCCCTTGATCTTACAAACAAATCATTAACCTCACCAAGGGTTAAGACAACCCATAATCAGTTCAGTAAGACAAAAAAAAAAAAGTGTTTCTCTTCCTACTATCAGTTCTTTTAACAGCAGCCCCCTGAAAGCATCCATTTCCCCTCTATTTCTGCTAGTAGAAATTAAAGCTAGATTACCAACGTTGGCTCACTACTATATAAAGTCACCTTTCTACTTTTAGGAAAAAAAAAACAAAAAACCCGGTTTCATTACAAATATGACTGACATATTGTAACTGGAACTGCAGATCTACATGCCATCTTTACAAGAAATTTGCCTCTTAGGAAAGCATAACCGAAATGGGACAGGTGCACACAGTGAAATTGGCAAACCTTCCACAGGAAAGCTTAAATCCAGGAACTTACTTTGATACGCTGGTGACGGAATCAAGAGTTCTCTCTGGAGGAAAAGACCTGATTTTTTCCCCCAGAGGGTATAAATCAGCAACAGCAAAGCAAATTTCAACCCTGTATATAGAGTTTTATTACTCCCAACACACTAAATACTTGGAATGGTACATAAGACTCATCAAAGAAAACAAAATTATACGTAAACAAATTCACTGACCATGATGCAAGGTCAATAAATATCCTATATATCTTATGTCCTGGAATAGTCGCTATTAAACAGCCTCACCTGCAGTTAAGTAGAATGTTGACAGAAGCACACTGTATACACCATTCTTATCAAATCAAGAGCTCTACAGGCTCATTAATCCTAATATTTCATCCTGGTCATTTTATTTTATTTTAAGATTTTATTTATTTATTTGACAGAGAGATCACAAATGGGCAGAGAGGCAGGCAGAGAGAGAGAGAGGAGGAAGCAGGCTCCCCCCTGAGCAGAGAGCCCAGTGTGGGCCTCCATCCCAGGACCCTGAGGTCATGACCTGAGTCGAAGGCAGAAGCTTAACCCTCTGAGCCACCCGGGCGCCCCATCTTGGTCATTTTATTCAGTTTATCATGCATACACAGCCACATGAAACACTTAAATATGTGCAAAATTCATTAAACATAATTGTGTAAGCATAAATCACGGTTTTGAATTAATGAAGTACCCAAAATTTCTGCAATAATAACCAATTCTGTATTTTGAAATCACTAAGAAGATAAACTTTGGGAAGAGATCATTTCTATCTCCCTTGCTGTGTAACTTCCTCTACAGGGTTAAAAATATATATATACATGTATATATGGCAATAACAACTCTAAATTATGGGGTGGCTCATCTAAGAAAAATATAAAATAAAGAGTTCTAGTAATGTCAGAAATGTTGTGCAAGAATTGTTCTTTCAGCTAGGAGTACCGAGCGTGCAATAAAATGCTACTGCCTCCATTCTTCCTCAAATGATGAGAAAGTTCCCAGCCCCAGTTTTACCTGTGCACTACAACCATACACACACCCTCTCAGAATCTTGGCTCGACACAGATAACTAACCCACCCAGGTGCAAACTGATGTGGGCGGAGAAGCAGGAAGACCCTTAGGATGTGGAACATTTACAAGGGGAAAGGACGGGGCCATCATTCCCTTCATGTTCCCACCGCCTAGCTGGCAGATTTGCAGATTCCACCACTAGAGAGAGTTTGGCAGCTTCACAATGGGGCCGCCTGCTCAACGTCTGACTGCCGCCCGCCTGGAAACCCCTTTCCTCCGCTTACCACCCGCCCCAAAGTCCACCCGCGACAGGTGGGGAGAGGGCGGAGATGCCCAGCGACAAATCTGCCGCTTTCGCTTCTGGCCGGCGCCCGGCCCGAATCTACAGGCGCGCCCCCGGGCACTGCCGGTGAGTCCGCCACCACCGGACCAGCAGAAGCGCAGCGGCCGCGGGCTGCGGGCTCCAGGGCGGCCTCACCCCCCACCCCACCGCCGGATTGCAGCTCGAGCTAGGAGGGCCGGCGAGATAAGGCCGTCAGGGCTCGCCCCGCGGCGCTATCTGGCCGGGGCAGTATCACCCAACGCGCGGCCACAGGCGCAGCAGGCCCGGGAAAGAGCTACTTCTCAACGGGGCCCTGAGGCCGGCTGCCCCGCGTTGCGGGCACGCCAGCGGAGGAACTAGCGTGCGCGCCAACGCGCCCCGACTTCCGCACCGCCGCACCGCGGGAGAGGCGCTCCGGATCGCCGAGTCCCCGCACCTCCCCGGCGAGCGCACGCCGCGCGCACACGGGGGGCGCACGCCCCCGCACACTCAAACGCGCTGCACACTCACGGCGTCTCCGGCCCCACCCCTGTGCCAAGCCGCCGCGGGCTCCCCGCACCCCGCAAAGGCCCCACCCAGTTCACCAGACCCCAGCCTCCTGCTCCGGCGCCCAAGGACAGCCCGCCGAGGCCCGGGGCCCCTGGGACCTACCCGCCGCCCATCCCGGAGGCCCGCCCGCCCGGGGTTCCCCAGCACCGCGCGGAGACCGCGCGCCCGGCCCCGACACGAGGCAGGGAGGAAGGGGCGGTGCCGCGACTGGGGCTGGCACCGGGGCTCGGTGACTGAGGCACCCCCCAACCCACCCACCCATCACCACCACCACCACCACCTTTTCTACAGCACAAAAGGTTGCAGGCGGAACCGCCGTCCCTGTGCAACCTACCGGTAGCCCACGGCTCCGCCACCTCCGCTGTGCCCGGGCCGCAGAGCCGGAGACAAGGGCGGGAGAGGCGCAGGGTTGCGGCGCCGAGATCCGGGCAGAGGCCGCCAGGCGAGCCAGCCGGGTACCCCGTCCTCTCCCACAGCGTTCGGCGCCAGCTACCGCCGGGCGTAGTCCCCGCCTCCTCCTCCTCCCCCGCCCGCCTTCCCGCCCTCTTCCCCGCCCTCCTCCCTCTGGCCGTGGAGGCGCCGCCCGTTTGCGCTATAGGCCCGCCTCCTGCGCTTCCACACCCGGAGGAAGGGCGGGCCGGCGAGAGAAAGGCGCTAAGAGGCGTGAAGCAGTTGGTGGGGGCGAGGGAGTTGCAGGCGTGGGTGGAGAGGAGTGCTAACACCTCCTCCGGGTCCCTACCCGCACTCGGACTCAGGAGGTCCCACTCACAAGCTTTGCTACACTCAGGCTCCCTCAGCTAGGTAGTGTGGTGATGTATGTCATTTCTGAGTCTCTGCTTCAAGGACTCAGCACTGAGCAGAAGTAGAGAAACTGGAAGCCCATGAAATTACAGATTACAGGGTCAGTCTTAAAAAATTGCGGAGTGCGGTGCATTCAGATTGGATTCGCTGTTTTTGAATCCTCAGACTTGATTTTTTTCAATCCTGCAAGAAATCCTTTTCTTTGGTCAAACTTTTCTATTCTCAATTCAAACGCATCTCCTCTGCCAAACAAGTCAATAAACCCGGCGATAAAACTATGACATTTGGGGGTGCCTGGGTGGCTCAGTTGGTTAGGCGACTTCTTTTGGCTCAGGTCATGATCCTGGAGACTGGGGATGGAGCCCCACATCGGGCTCCCTGCTCGTTGGGAGGCCTGCTTCTCCCTCTTTCAGTCCCTCTGCTTGTGTTCCCTCACTAGCTGTGTATCTCTCTGTCAAATAAATAAATAAAATCTTTAAAAAAATTAAAAAAGAATATGACATTTGTTTAGCTCTCACTATGTGCCAAGCCTTTTCACATGCATTTTCAAATTTATACCTCTCATTTCTGAAAGGATGTGACCAATTATGATCCACATTTCAAAGATTTGGAAAGTTTAACTTCCTCGAGGTCACACACCTGTTGAGTGCCTGAGCTGAGTCTGAACCCAGAGAATGGAACCACAAAATGGTTTATAAGTGTTGCTAATTTATGCTCCAGTCGCAATCCAAGAGAGTTTGTTACTTTGGAACAAATTTAAGTAAATTTTGATTCAACTGTGTTCCAAAATCTACATATGTCTCTGATAATATAAAGGCAAGTGAATCTGAACACCTCTATTTCAACAGAGTGATGCCGGCCGGCTTCTTCTCTAGAAGATATTTTATACTATCTCTATGTGCCCTGAACTATGGGAAGATAGAGGGATAAGGACACTTTGAAGAATATTCTCTAAAGAACAATTTCAGGAAACATTAATTACCTTCCAACATAGATATGTAGGTCGCTTCTCAAATACAGAACCGGGCACCATGTACTATGTGTTGGAACAGATAAATGAATGGTTTTTTTTTTTTTTTTGCATTAATTATTTCAGATTATAATCTGTTTGACACCGTGGTGAATTGTTCTGATGATCATTCTCATAAAACCACTTCCAAAATATTGTCTATTTTATATTAGGAAACTTCCTTTTATTCTGTCCTTTCTGAAATCTTATAACCTTTGAGAAGAATGACTTGTACTTGCCCTTTGCTCTGAAAGTTTGGCAATGTTCTTTGGCCAAAAGCAATAAAGTGGTTTGCCCTTAGCTTTATTAGGCTCCAGGCTAGCCACCTTGAAAGGGCTTTGTCTCTAAATTGCCTTGCTTTCTGGGTGGTGCTTCTCTACCTTTAGCTCCTCACCCCATCAAATTTCAGTCACTTTTTGAGTATCACAAAGAACACTTACCTAATAAACCAGTTCATGAGGCAGTTAATGACTGATAATAACTTTTTGTGTGGCCCTTCGGTACCCTGACTGGATACTGCCTTAATTCAGATCTGTTGTGTCTTACTTAGCCTGTGGCTGAGGGGAGATGGGGAATGCAGAAGCTCTTCCCAGAGCTTTTTTTGTGTTCTATGAAGATCTATTCAATCTATAAAGAAAAATGCCATGCTGATAAACAATAGGGACAAATGCAGAAAATACCTTGTGATCTGAAAGGCCTGAATCTGAGGAGTCCAACACTCCATCTCAAAGATCCCTTGTGTAAGTTACATCTTTGCCTCAAACCACCCTTCCCAGAAAAATCACTTTGAAATGATGGTTGCCTGAGAAGGCTTATATATGGATATAACAGCGTCACTTAGCAAACAGCCAGCTTGAGAGAACAAAGCAGGTAGATTTGATAATAAATAGTCGATAGAAACTCCAAAGCCAAATGTGTAAGAAATACCACACTGAAGCCTTTGCTCTAAACCTAGTTGTTTCCATCTGGGGCTAACCAGGAAAAAAGAGACGATTCAAGTACTTACAAACAGGTAACTAAGTGTGAGGAAATGATGACACAGACAATGGAAGAACTCAGAAGCTAAGCAGGGGTTGGTGAGGTAATCCAGAAATTAGTAAGCATGGCCCCCAGCTGGAGAACTCAAGGGAGGAGACAGAGGTACCAGAGCCCAGGGCCCTGGCAATATGGCCAAACTGGGAGCTGTGACCACCAAGGAATAACAACTGCTGCCAAAGAAGTCATTTAGGGCAAGGGAAGGGGAAAAAATGACCATAGATTTTCTTCTGCTCATGCCTGCTCATCTCCTGCCAGTGCCTGACATTCAGTCACACCTACACCCCAGGCATCCTGAGAACCAGGAAACCCCCATCAGGGTTAGCCCTTCTGCAACATAGAGGCAAGAGTAGGGGAAGGGCATGGAATGTGCATCTGAGGGCAAACAGGCCCTGAATCAGCATGTCTTTTTATTTCACTTTCAAGGCTTCCATTTTCTTTAAAGTTTTTTCCCCACTCCCTTGTAGGGTCAAAGTTCCAAGAGTTCCATGCCAGGCTATGCATAAGGGATGATGACAGGGAGTGGGAGGAAGTCCTTTGGTTTATGTGCATCTGTCCACAGAGGTTTCTACTGTCCCTTCCCAGAGCTCCCACCTACAGAAACACACTGCAGTGTACAGCATGTCCACAGAAGGGATGGCTCTGTCCTACGCTCTTGAACCCTCCCTTTAGCTCTAGCCTGCTCCAGCACCACACTTGAAGGCAGAGAATATTCCTAAGGTCTCAGACTGTCCTGTTAAGCCTCACACATTATCAGTCATTTGTATTTAGTGTCCTTTATCAAATATATGATATAGGCAGGTGGAAAGTTTAAGAATGAAAAAAGAGATATATCTTGCATACCCATTGTTGAAAACAAAGCAAGAGTGTCTCCATTCATATTAGATAAAGTAGACTTCAGATCAAAGAAAATGGACAGACAGAAGGGGGCATTATAAAATGATAAAATGGTCAATATACACAAAAGACTAATGTATAATGCACCAACTAGGAGAGCTGCAAATTATGTAAAACAGAAGCTGGTGGGACTGAACAGAGAAATAGGCAAACATACAATTATAGCTGAAGACATCAACATCCTTCTATTAAGACCTGATAGAACAACGAGACAATAAATCAGCAAGGATCAGAACATCATCAACCAAGAGGATGTAATTGACATCCACGTCCACCCACTTTCTCTTAGCAAGTAAGAAAATGCACTTGCTAAAATCCCATCAGAAGGATGCACAATCTTTTCAAATGTCCGTGGAATACCAAGACGGATAATATCTTGGTTCATAAATCAAATCTGAACAAATCGAAAACAATTCAAATCAAACAGAGCATCTTCTCCAACTACAATAAAATCAAACTAGAAATCAATAACAGAAAGAAAACCAGGAAATGCCCAAGCACTTGGAACAAAATAACAAAACCCTGTGTGATCCATGAATCAAAAAGAAACTCTTGAGAGACATTTTTAAAATACATTTATTTAACTGAATGAAAATGAAAATACAACATTTCAGAACATGTGAGACACAGGTAAAGCAGCATGGAAAGGGAAATTTGTAGCACTAAAATGTGTACATTAGAAAAGAGGAAAATCTGAGATTAATCCAATCTCCTATCTTAAGAATCAAAAAAATTGGGGCGCCTGGGTGGCTCAGTTGGTTAAGCAACTGCCTTCGGCTCAGGTCATGGTCCCGGAAAACCGGGATCGAGTCCCACATCGGGCTTCCTGCTCGGCGGGAAGCCTGCTTCTCCCACTCTCACTCCCCTTGCTTGTGTTCCCTCTCTGGCTGTGTTTCTCTCTGTCAAATAAATAAAATCTTTAAAAAAAAAACCAAAAAAATTTTTTAAAAAAGAGAAAAATAAACCCAAAGCAAACAGAAGAGAAGAAATAATAAAGCTCAGAACAAAAATCAATGGGATTTAAACAGAAAAATGATAGAGAAAAAAATGAATGAAATGGAAAGCTGATTCTTCAAAACAAACAGTAAAATTCACAAACCTCTAACAAAGCTAAGAAGAAAAGAGAAAACCCAAATTATCAAAATCAGGAATAAAACAGAGGATGTCACTATAAATCCTGCAGACATTAAAAGGACAATAAGAACATGCTGTGAACAACTCTATACTGATAAATTTGACAAATTAAATGGACCAATTCCTTGAAAAATTCAAACTACCGCAATTCACCCAATATGAACTAGGTAATAGGAACAGCCATATAACTATTAAAGGAAATTAATTCATCATTTTAAACTTCTACAAAAACAATACTTGGGTCCAGAGAACTCCTGAAAAACTCCATCATACATTTAAAGAATTAATACCAACTCTGCCATCCCTCCCAGAAAATAGGAGTGAACACTTCCCAATTCATATTATGAAGCTAATAGTACTCTGATACCAAGACCAGAAAAAGACACCATTTAAGAAGACATCTACAGACAAATAACCCTGTGACTATAGCAGTAAAAGACTCAACTAAGTACTACAAAATAAAAATCAGTGATATGTAAAAATAAGTATACACTATGACTAAGTGAGTTTATCCCAGGGACAAAAGGCTGGTTTGATATTCAAAAATCAATATCATCCACAAAGTAATAGAGTCAAGGAGAAAACTCGGATGATCTCATCAAGTAATAGAGAAAATGCACTTGCTAAAATTCAGTAGGTATTTATGATAAGCTCATAGAAAAATGGGAATAAAAAGAAGTTTCTCAGTCTGATAAAGAGCATCTGTAAGAAAGTCACAGTTAGCATCATACTTAATGGTGGAAGATAAATGCTTTTTCGTTAAGCACGGGAGAAAAAACAAAAATGTTTGTTCTCACCATTCATGTTCAAGTTGTACTGGAATCTCTAACCCATACAATAAGGCAAGAAAAGACAAACAGACTTGAATGGAAGAAATAAAACTACCCTTCTTTACAGATGACCTGGTTTTCTATAGAAAATCCCAAGACATCTACAAGTAAAAACAAACAAGCAAGTTCCTGGGACCATTTGTTGAGTTCAACAAGGCCTCAATATACAAGATGTACATTAAAAAAATCTATTGTATTTCTGTGTACCTATAATGAATATATGGAAACCAAAATTACAGTCAACAAAACTGCAAAATTTACAGTCACTCAAAAAAAGAGAAATATTTAGGTTTAAATCTAACCAATCAAATATATAGGACTTGTATGCTGAAAACTATAAAATGCTGATGAAAGAAATCAAAGATCTGAATAAATGAAGCGAAGTACTGTGTTCATGGATTGGAAGATTCAACCTAGTAAAGACATCAGTTCTCCCCAGATTGATCTATTGGCTTAATGCAATCCCTATCAAAATCCCAGCAATGTTTCTTATGTAAACACAGATGAATTTATTCTATAATTTATGTGAAAAGACACAGTCCCAGAACAGGTTAAAAAAAAAATCTTAAAAAAGTAGAGTAGGGAGGCGCCTGGGTGGCTCAGTTGGTTAAGCAACTGCCTTCAGCTCAGGTCATGATCCCGGAGACCTGGTATCGAGCCCCACATTGGGCTCCCTGCTCGGCAGGAGGCCTGCTTCTCCCCCTGCTTATGTTCCCTCTCTGGCTGTATTTCTCTCTGTCAAATAAATAAATAAAATCTTCAAAAAAAAAAAAGTAGAGTAGGGACACTTGGGTGGCTCAGTTGGTTATAGGCGCCTGACTCCTGATTTTGGCTCAGGTCACGATCTCAGGGTTGTGAAACCAAGCCCTGTATTGAGCTCTGCACTGGGTGTGGAACTTGCTTGGGATTCTCTCTCTTCCTCTCCCTCTGTTGTTTCCCCCTCACTCACACTTGAGCTTTCTTTCTCTCTAAAAAGCAGTAAACAGAAAGAATCAGTCTAACCCTTTGCAAGACTAACTTATTATATAGCTATTTTAAATGAGAACAGTGGAATAGAATAAAGAACCCAGAAATAGAATCACAGAAATATGGCAAACTGAGTTTTGACATAGAAGCAAAAGCAATTTAACAGAGCGAAAGTAGCCATTATAACAAATATTGCTCCAAGAAATTGGATATCTTTAGGGAAAAAATTGAAGTTCAACCTGTCTCATACTTTATATAAATATTAACTAAAAAGAAATCATGAACTTACATGTAAAACATAAAACTATAAAAACTATAAGCACATTTAAAACTATAAAAACCATAAAACATTTAGAAAAAGATAAACTCAGCTACAACATGAAAAACATGATTCATAAAGTGAAAAACAGATGAAGTGGATTTCACTAAAATTAAAAACATTTGTTATGCTAAAAATCCTGCTTAGAGGATCAAAAGACAAGCTAAAGAGTAGCAGAGAGTATTTGCAGACCATACTCTTAATGAAGAAAAGGAACATAGAATATATTAAAAATGTCTAAAATGCAAAAAAATCAAATAATCCAATTATAAAATAGGCAAAATATATGAAGAGATATTTGGTCAAAGAGGATGTATAGATAGTGAATTAGCACATGGAAAGATATTCAAGATCACTAGCCATTAAGAATATGTAAAGTAAAACCACAATGAGATATTACTTATACGACTATCATAAAGACTAAATTACAAAATAATGACAGCACCAAATGCTGGTGAGGATGTGGGGAAACAGAATCACTCACATTGTTAGTAAGAATGAAACATGGTGGGGTCCCTGGGTGGCTCAGTCAGTTAAGCGTCTGCCTTTGGCTCAGGTCATGATCTCAGGGTCCTGGAATGGAGCCCCATGTTGGGCTCCCTGTTCAGCAAGGATTCTGCTTCTTCCTCTCCCTCTGCCCCTGCCCCCTGCTCATGCTCTCCCTCTCATGCTCTTACTCTCTCTCACTCTCTCTCTAATAAATAAATAAAATCTTAAAAAAAAAAAAAAGAATGGAACATGGCATAGCCATTCTGGAAAACAATTTGGAAAAACACTCTGGAAAAAAATTGAATGTACAGTGACATATGACCCTACAATTACACTCCTGAGCACTTTTCCCAGAGAAATGGAAACATACACCCAACAACCTGTACATGAGTGCTTAGAACTTTCATAATAATAATGGTTAGCATTATTCAATAGAGTTGGAAACAGGAAACAACCTAGATGTTCTTCAGTAGGTAAATGGTTAAACCATGAATCATTCATACCATGGAACACTACTTAGCAATAAAAAGGAACAAACTATAGATACATGCAACAACCTGCAGAAGAATTTGGAAACAGAGTAGTGGGTCACCAGGGGTTAAGGCTGTGATATTGTACTGTAGTATAGAACTCGGTAGCACTCTACTGTAAGTTGCCAAGAGGGAATCTGGGTAAAGTGTTTATGGGATTCTCTCTGTATGACTTCCTGTAATTACAAACTAAGTCAAAATAACCAGCTTTAAAATACTGAAGAAGTTTAAAAGCAGCCCATCTTCATGAAGATAGCATATCTCTAGAAGGATAGCCAAGAAGTGGAAAATATGAATTGCCCCCTGGAAGGAAAAGATGATGGCTGGGAACAGAGTGGGAGGTTATTGTTTTGGTATACATTCTTTATATTTTTTGATTTTGAATGATACAAAATTAATGCCTATTCAAAAAACAGATTTTCACATAATGTGTTTTCAAATACCTCAACTAGTCAGAACCTGATGGTTTCTAATTGTTAAACAGTTTTGATTAATCTGTTAATTTTCTACTCAGAAACTACATGAAGTGGCATTTTTCCTCCCACGAACCAGTAACCTAGTGCAGTACTGTAACTTCTTTTTCTTCCTAAACACTTGGCCAAAATCCTTCTTTTTTTAATTACAAGGATTCACTTTAATATACCCATTTTTTCCAGAAAAAAAAAAGTCTATGGGAAAATCCGTGTTCCTATTTGTTACTATTGTAGTTATGACTGTGTGTTGACTATGAAATTACTGACCACTTCCTGGGATTCCACATCGGCATCAGGGCAAAAGCTGGATAAAAAGTTTAAGATTTCACTGCTTTCAAATCCAGAATGAAGTTTTTGGTTGATTTTTCTTTCGGTGTTGCTAAAAACAGCTGGGAAAATACAACTGACGTATGAGCAATACGGTTTTGGACTGCACCAGCCCATGTATACTTGGATTTTTTTTTTTTTTTAGATTTTATTTATTTATTGTCAGAGAATGAGAGAGAGAGAGAGGCAGGCAGAGGGAGAAGCAGGCTCCCCACTAAGCAGGGAGCCCAATGCTGGGCTCGATCCCAGGACCTTGGGATCATCACCTGACCCAAAGGCAGATGTTTAACCAACCAAGCCACCCCGGCATCCCTAGGACTTTTTAATTTTTTAAAATACAGTACAGTACTGTAAATATATTTTCTCTTTCTTGTGATTTTCTTCACATTCTCTTTTCTCTAGCTGACTTTATTGTAAGAATACAGTATATAATACGCACAGAAAATATGTGTTAATCCATGGCTTGTGTTTTGGTTAGGCGTTTGGTCCACAGGGGGCTGTCAGTAGGCACCTTCTGGGGGCTGGAAAGGTACACGAGATTTTCGCCAGCAAGGTGGCAGCGTGTTCTTCAAGGGTCAGCTGGATAGTGTTCTCAATGCATTGGAAAGCTTGAAAAGAAGAGCATATCGCCAAATACATAATACAGATTACATGATAGCTTGAATGAGATTTTACAGTGTTTTCTAAAGCTAGTTGTTATTTAGAATGAGAACACATCCAGATTTTTCTCATGTTCCTGCTCCTGGGTTTTCTATCTAAATTTCCCCAAGTCTAAGTAAGATTTGCCTCACTCCATGATAGAGGGCGCCCTGGGAAATCAAGTGGCAGCATGTCTCTGTAGCTGGTGTCCAACCACATAACCAGCCAGCACTGGTTTTGTCCCCCCTCACGGTCTATGGTTTTCAGGTATCTTATACGCTCCTCAGAGAAAGGGTCCAGCATTTCGACTGACTTTGTCGAGGACTCCGGTATTTTTTTTTTTTT
>PITA01031306.1:0-15398 GCA_004023965.1 Spilogale gracilis
ATCTTATTCTCTTCTTAAAATCTCTGAAGAATGGGATTGGCTCTCAAGAGATGCTATGTACAGGAGCTAAGACACTCCATAATCCCCAGAATGCAGAGTTCCCACAAAATCTTCATTTTGCACAGCTTAGGAATACTGAATGCCAGGCTGAGGCCTTCTTAACCCCAGATGAGTCTGACTCTAGGTTCTCCCTGGTGATGTTCCTGGTGATGCCCCATCCACTAACCATTGGCTCCCCACCTCTGCCTGGCTCCCTTCTCCTGGTTCAGCTTCTCAACATAGATCAACAGAGAGTGTACCCCACCTCCTAGTCTCTCATGGCCCTGCATTCCCATGGGTTGTCTGAGACCTTGCCCAACAAGCTCCAGACCCTCAGCCCAGTCCAGCCCAACATAATTCACCAATGACATTTTCCTAGGAGGAAAAGGAGAGGATTAAACACCCTGGGGGTATAGGCCCCAAGGCTTCCAGGACTAGGGGAAGGTGGGCCAAATCTCTAGGCCACACATATTCAAAGAGGCAGGTGTTGGGATGCCTGGGTGGCTCAGTTGCTTAAGCGTCCCATTCTTGATCTCAGCTCAGGTCTTGATCTCAGGGTTGAGTTCAGCCCCACAATGGGCTCAATGCTAGGTGTGAAGCCTACTTAAAAAAGCAACCAACCAAACAAAGAGGCAGGTGTCACTCCATTAGTAACTGTTGCCATATTCCCTTCCCAGCCAGGGCTGGCTTCCTAAGGAGGGAAGTGTGAGGCGTCTCCTGTGTGCAGATCCTTCCTGCCCCATCTGCAATGCTGTGGCTCTAGAGATTCAGCAGTTACTGGCGGGTGAGAACACCCTGATCTCTCCCTCTTCATCGAGGCCATCGCAGGGCTCCTCTTGTCCAGAGATTTTGTCCATATCTAGTCTCTCTTTGGAGCAGAGTCAGGGTTCCCTGCACTCCAAAGATCTTTCACTTCCATCTGTAACCCCCACAAAGTTACAACTAACGGATCAGAAATCCTTAACACAGTCAGCTGCCCAGTCAACCAGTGTCAGCATCCAAGATCACCAGGCTGAATGCCTCCAGCGAAGGAAGGTATTTCAAGTGCCAGATGCGTCCAAGGATGCAGGAGCTCTGTCTTCTTCAAGTGAGGAACCTAGGATTCCTGTGCATCAGCAGGACAAGAGGAAGAGCCACCCTGAATGTGCGCTGGAAAAACAAGGTCAGCTGCCCTTGAATATGTGATCCTCTTTTTTTCCTTGAATTCAGAACTCATTAACCTAAAACACCCCACTGTCTTGCATGTTCCTATTTCCTCAAAGCCCTGAGTATCCTTAAGTACATGTATATAAATACATGCATTTCTATACCCGAGAGCTCCCAAGATCTTTAGAAGAGTTCCTATGACAGCTTATAACACATAGCCTCAAATATTTTCCAAGCCTGGGAGGAAAAAAACTAACCATTTCTTTCATCATAATGTTACCTCTGAGACCTCTATTGAAAATACCTATGTTCTTAATCCTGGGTTCATGAGAGTTGAGATTCCACCCAAATTTTGGGTTATAGAGGGATCCACTATGAACCCAGAGCAAATACCACTGCAAGCAGATCCCAAACTCTATGGTTCTGGCTCTTCCCTCTACTACGTTTCAGTTTCTAAGTGGTCTCTATCCATTGCCTGGAGGATCCACTGAGGCCTCCATGTGATATCTGCAGCAGAAACATAGCTACCTTTCTGTGGTTCCTCTTTTCCGCACAATGAGTCCTCAGTCTGCCCATAAAGATTCCACTAAAGGGAGCCCTAGTCCCCTTATTCTTCAAGAATTTCTTCATAATCTCTGTACTGTCTAAAATTTCCTCCATCTAAGTTAGCCCCACCTTCTTTCCACATTCCCAAATTTCGGCTTTTCCATCTGACTAACAACAAACCCATATCAATATCCCATTTCCTGCTCTGGCCAAGTATGAAACCTTAGAGTGGCACCAGCCGCAAAGGCAGCCATATCTTCAGTGGGGCTTGCCATCTGTTACCCAGAAATCTCTGTAGGTGCAGAGAACCATACAAGATAAGCCCTGAGACATGTTTCTGCCTGTCACGAGAGGCCTACCTGTTAGGAGGAACCCATTTCAGTCTTCCAAGAGGGAGATGGTGTTTCCCTGGAACATGCCCAGGCTGTTTGAGTTCTACTTTCAGAAGTGGTTGATTTATCAAGTTGATTCACTATTGCAAGGGCCTGCCCCAGAAGATCCAGCAGTCCAGAGTTGCTCCTGTCCCCTTCTGACCAGCAGCCCCTGCCCCAGAGCAGAACACTGCCCAGTGTGAGTGTCCCCTAGCTTGCAGACCTAGAGGCCAGTGGAGATAGTGACCTGTTCTGATCCACTGTGGCAGCAGGGCCAGTCCACGGTTGCTTGCCCAGGCTAAGGCAATGTTGCAGAGGTACAGTGACTACAGGTGTGGGAGAAACTCCTACGGCATTATTCCTATTCACATTTGCAGTTGTTAGGACTAGAAATCATTGGGTCTACAACATTCCAAGGGCCCTAACAGCAGCTTGATTCCCTTCTGCCCAAAAAGTAAGTCCCTAGATGTGGAGGTAGCTATCAGCCCCTACATGGATCAGGAAGCTACATCCTCAACACTGATAGGCCCTGACCAGCAGCAACAAACCCCATGTGATGCTGTCACTGGTCATCCTGATCAGCATCTGCCTGGGTATCTTCCCACAGGGCCATCGAGAAACTGGAGACAAGTTTTGGCCTTACTGTCAGGGCTGCCAGCTTTTATTATGTGGCTTTATCCAAGACCACGACTATGGCAACCACTAGCCAATGTGCATTAACAACAGAGCCTGTTGCCTGGGCCTTTTGGTAAAAATCATTGCATAAGTCCTGGGCCAGGCTTTCAAGATACCAATGAAACTTGTTCTGACAGTATATAAGCATTCTAGATTAAATAGGTGAAGGGAGATGGTGCCTCTATAGAGCCAGACATCCTGCTGGTCCCTGTTCACTCAGGATACACATCTTGGCCAAATTAAATTTTTACCTGAAAAATTCCTGTAGATACAGGGAAGTCTTATAAAGACAAAGGAATCCAGGAACAAATTGTGGCTGTCCCAAGGAATATCTCTGCCTAGAACTCCTTTCAGAGTCTAAACAACCAAGGAAAAACATTGCTTCAGGATTCCCCCTTCCCACCAGATATCATCCCAGGTGCTCTAGAATGCTCCACCTTAAAGAATATCTTGCAGATAAACTAAGGCAGTGCAGGAGAACCAAAAGCAAGCCAGTCCCACTGGGCCTCCAAGATCTCACAACCCACTGGGGACATGACAGGGGCCCAGATGTTTTGTATTCAGCTGGAGGCCAGTGTGAACAAGCTCAGTCTGGAGGAGCCCTGGAACCCTTATCTCCTGCAAAGGTGAGGACAAGTCCCTCCCCCAGCAGAGAAAACAGAGGATCAAGGAAGTCTTAGAGCAACAGAGAATCACAGACAAGGGGGTTCAGTTTTGAAGCTCTCCCTAGCTGGAGAGAATATCTACTCTGCTCAGGCCAGGAGGGATTCTTATAAATAGAACCCTTAGTGCCCCTGACTTCCCAAATGTATCTCCAGGAACTTTCTCAAGTAGACTTTTAGTTAGGTCAAGATGATTGCCTTGAGTGAGCTGGAACTAGCAAGGATCTGTCTGGATCTGCAGAGCCACTATTTCCATGCTCTCAGCTGACTGATCCCTGCCAGCACCTTTACCAGTTTCTCCTTCACTTTGAGTTCCTAGGGTATATCCCATAGGATTCCTTGGGTCAAAAGGCTAGATGAAAATGGTTGTAAGGCTGTTAAAGCAAGCTGAATGACCTCATCCAAACAGGGATTCCTCAGGAGGCCAAAACTGTAGTCACCAGAGCTTAATGGGCCAGACCTTACATGACCAACTTACTGGGCCATGATTTGCTGGGCTAAACTGTAAATCCAGCGTTTAAAGTGACCACATTTTTGAGATCCATACTTTGCAGAACCAAAATTTGTAGGGCCACACTTCCTAGGGTCAAGAGCTACAGGGTCTAGTAAAAGCAGCCCATATTCACAAGATCCCATTCTTCCAGAAGCTGCAGAAGCTGGCTTGGGAAATAAGGTGAAGCACTTTTCACACTGGATTAACCCTGAGATGAAAGGTCAAGGGCATAAAGAATCCATTGTCCTCTCTAAGGATGAGACAGTGCCCAAAACCATGACAAAAAAGGTTGAGAAGACTCCACCCCCGACCAAACACCCTGTGAGAGGAGCCAAGTTGGAGAAGAAAACAGAGGAGGAGGGCATGACCTTCTTTGATGCCCCCCAGGCTCTGGACAATGAACTCAAGCAACAATCCCTTCAACCCAGATGCTCCTGGTTCCTGTGTCTTTCCCATGACAGCTCCAAGCATTGTCCTCAGCTGACCTGTGGTACTCAATCAGAAAATCTATCCCACGTCTCAGCTCTCACCTCAGCAGAAGGCGCTGGTCTACACAAAGAGAATACCCAGTCCAAGAAAAAGGAGTTCATAGGTTCCCAATCCTCTGCATGCCATCATTTCTGTTAATGTGCACGTGAGGCAGGACCCTCTCCAAATATACTCTCTACCTCTAAGCAAAGAACCACCTGTTTGTGCTTCCTTATTTCCAAGGTTGTATGTAATGTAGAGAGTAGAGAAGGTAGATAATACTTATCATATGGTATAGGAGCTTAAATTCATATTTCAAATAGATCAGCATTTTCCACACAACTCTTTCAGTCCTACTATGAATTATGGACTGGGGGACTTGAGCAAAGCAGGAAGACCCTTGTCCAAGGTGCGTGGAGGTACACCAGGCTTGAATTCTATCATGTCTTCCTGTGGTATCTATGGGCCCTAGAGGAACAACATGGGCATGATGATAGCACGAGAAGAGCAGACAGAAATCTAGTGCATTTTTGGCCCATAGGCCCAATTCACCAGTAGCTTCTATATATGCCCACAGTCTGAAGGGAAGTTTTTTACGGGACTGTCACAATGCTCATCCTTGATAAACAAACACAAGAGCATACAGATAATGTGACATTTTTCAGAGGCAAATGGTAGACTCTCCCCTCTCTGAATGCTGTTGTTATTGATTAGATCTTTAAAAGGGCTAACCCATCTTGGAGTCTGCTGTAGCCTGTTGCCAGTTTGACCCCCATTGCCTTTCATCTGCATGGGATAAATGCCTCCTAGAATGAAGATCAGTTGAAGAGAAAGTTCCCAAAAATATCACAATAAAAATGACTTTGACCTGAGTCTTACATTCAGCAGCTCAAATATTCAACTACTGTGTTCCAGTACTATGTCAGACACAGGAGCACAACAATGAGCAACACACAGGCCTTCCTCCATTGAGCTTATGGACTCATGGAGTAGACAATCAAATAAAACATTACTAAAACACCGATAAGGACTGGTTAGAGGAAGTAGGTGAAAATACACAGGAGGGCATTTAACCTGATGTGGGAAGAGGAGGGGGTTCATGGAAATTTTCCTAGAAGAGGTGATATGTAGACTGAGTTTCAAAGGATAAGAAGTTATCCAGGAAGAAAGTGGGGAGTCTCTGGGTTTTCCCAGGCTGAAAGTACAAAATGTGTAAGTGTATGGTATCAAACAATAAATGGACATGCCATATAAGAGAACAGTAACTTGCTGGAGAAGTACCTGTAATAATCAAAAGCATATTAAAATGTTTGAGGGATAAAAATGAGATTACCAGACTGGAGAATGGATGGCATTCACTCATGCATTTTTTCATTCCTTCAACTAATACTGAGCATCTACTATATGCCACACACTTGTATAAGCACTGAGTATATAGCTATGAACAAAAGAGGAAAAAACAATTTGTCTTTAATGAGCGTACATTGATGGTACACTAAGGAGGGAGACAAAAGAAGCATAAGTAGGGATGCCTGGATAGCTCAGTCATTAAACAGCTGCCTTCAGCTCAGGTCATGATCTCAGAGTCCGGGGATAGTGCCCCGATATCAGGCTCCTTGCTCAGCAGGAGGCCTGCTTCTCCCTCTCCCTCTGCTGCTCCCCCTGGTTGTGTGCTCTCTCTCTCTCTCTCTCTCTCTCTCTCTCAAATAAATATTTTTTAAAAAGAAGCATAAGTAAAAAATACAGTATGTAGAAGGTGACCAAATACATAAGGTAAGAAGTTTGGGAAAGACTTAGAGGGGGTGCAGTTTTAAATAGGGAGTTCAGGACATGTCTCATTTAAAAATGTGGGCATGGGGGTTCCTGGGTGGCCTTTGGCTCGGGTTACAATCCCAGGATCCTGGGATCAAGCCCTTAGTCACATTGGACTCCTTGCTCAGTGGGGAGACTGCTTCTTCCTCTCTTCCCTGCTCATGCTGTCACTATCTCTGGTCCTCTCTCAAATAAATAAATAAAATCTTTTTTTTTTTTCAAAATGTGGGCATGTGAGATGCTTGGGTGGCTCAGTCAGTTAACAGTTGGCCTTCAGCCCAGATCATGATCCCAGGGTCCTGGAATCGAGTCCATCATCAGGCTCCTTGCTCAGCAGGGAGCCTACCTCTCTCTTGGCCTCCTGCTTCCCCTGCTTGTGCGCTCTCTCTCTCTCTCTCTCTCTCTCTCTCTCTCTCTCTCTCTCTGACAAATAAATAAAAATTTAAAAAGGTAGGCATGGACTAGAAAGAGATGAGAGAGTAAATCACATAGGTAACTGAGGAACTTTCATGTCAGAAACATGAATGGTCTGTAGGCTGGAGCATGCTTGAGCTATTCCAAGGAAGAAGGACAGTGAGCCCAAAGCAGAGTAATCATTAAGGGGGAAAGTAATGGAGGACAAAGTCAGAGCAGTGAAGGGGCCAAATGGGGTAAGGCCTAGAAGGTGATTGCAAAGACTTTCACTTTTTGAGTAAATGGAAGCTGCTGTTAGATGATCTGCTTAGATCTCCCTTATGTTTTAAAAGGATAACTTAGGCTGAGTTGTTAACAGCAGTGTTGAGGATATAGACTTGAAGAGAAGCAAGGAGATTATTTATGAGATTATTCCAGTAATCTTAACAGCAGAAGAGACTAAAAGCGTTTAGATGCTGCTCATTTTGAGGTAGAGACAGTAGGATACTGATATCCATTTGCTGATAGATTGGATGTGGGCAGTTAGAAAAAATAAAAAAAGGACAACACCAATATTTTTGGCCCAAACTTTTGGCAATAGGCGTTAACTTATATGAGAAATGTCAGGACTGGAGTAGAGTGATATTGTGATTGAAGAGGGGAGTGGTAATCAGGAGTTCACTTTTTAAAATGTTTTTTTAATCATGTTCAATTAGGAGTTCACTTTTACATAGAGACAGATACTGGACATTCAAGTACATATACTGATCAGACAATTTGAACATATGACCATGGAATTCATGGAAGGGCCCAGGCTTCAGGCAGACAGATAGACAACTAGATAAACAGATATACATAGGTGGATGATGATGATGAAAGATAGATTATAGATAGGTAGGTAGATAGATGGATATATTTAAAACCATGAACCATGGGACTAGGACAGGGAGACAGGAAAATTACTATGTTAGTGTCGTGCTTTGGTATATGGGGCCCTGCTCCAAGAGGAGGCACGCAGCTGATAAGGAGAACTGTGGTGTCACATAAAGGTGTCATAGTAAAAATGACCTTGAAAGACAGCTTACATTCAACAATTAAAATATTTGAGTACTTACTGTGTTCCAGGAACTATGGCAGGCATAATATTCACGAGACACAGGCCTTGCCTCTATGTAGGTCATGATCTCCTGGTAGACAGTCTTACATGCCCAAGTTGCCTAATCAAAATAAACACATAGATGTCCAATATTCATCTCAAAAGTGAACTCCTGATTCCCTGTCCCCCTCTACCACAGAATCACACATACCAGACCCAGCAGAAAGACAGAGGCTGCCCTGAGTGGAAGATATGGGTCTCTGTTTTGGACAACTAGTATCTCTTAGAAGGTAGTACCTCACTTCTGCATTCCCACCTTCTGACCTACCACACGGGAGCCAAGAGCTAAAGGAAGTACAGGAATTCTGTAATCTCCCTAGATGTGGTATGGGGGACTATGGGACACTCCTGCTCCACTTATTGGTAAGGAAATCCAGGATAACTCAGTATCCCATCAAACCAAGAGGTGGTGGCAGGACTCTCTCCCACTGATAGAACCCAATGTGTCCACTGCTGGCAAGATGCAGAAAAGCCAGGATGGGAAGAAGCATGAACGTGTCCCTCCTCTGAATGATGATTCTGTGCTTAATGGATCAGGGCCCAGCCCCTGTTGCGGCCCTCAGAGTGAGAAGACACAAGACCTGAGTCGGCTGAGCCAACACCCTCCAGGGGTTTTCCTAAAGCATTCCCGGAGATCATAGGAGGTCTTGTGACAGGCACATCCTCTCTGCTTGGTGGCAGTTGGGCAGAGAGCCATGTAGGAAGATGCCCAGGAGAAGGAATGTGACTTGGAAGGGTCACAGCAGCATCAGGTGAAAAGCCAAGGTTAATGTCCACACATCCTGGCTTAGGTGGAGCATGTCTTTCCCATGGACTCCCACAGGCTCCTACCTGCCCCCAGTAGATTTCTATCATGGAAGTTTCAAATAGCTGACCATAACTGCTAGACTTTTGTTCCTGCTCATTACACTGTTGCAGGGAGGTCACAAAACATTCTGAGCACAGGAGTTAAGTGTGTGAGACTTCATTTCCTTGTTCTTGCTCAATTCTGTTATGCCAGCCTCTTGCCAGCAGGGGACAAGGATTCCATGAACAGGAGTTAGAAGTGCCTGCCCTACTCAAATTCCTAACCTGTTGGAGATGCTTAGATTCAAGGGCTCAGTATGTTTGCTTATCCGCTCAAAATTCTAGTCTATCTACTCTGTAGGTCTTTGGGTAAAATATACCTTGCCCTAAATTCTCATATTTCACAGCCTCATCTCTATTTTGGCTCACTTCCCATCGCCACCCTATACTTGCTCTTCACTGTCCAGGCTGAATCCCTCACAGGTGATAGTAATATATGAAATAGTAGTGAAAAAAGCAAGTTACAAAAATAATCATATTACAGTCTCATTTTAAAAATATTAATAGATTTTATTTTTAGAGCAGTTTTAGGTTTGCAGAAATATTGAGCAGCAAGTACAGGTAATTCCCATATACCTCTTCCCACCCTTGGTCACATAAAGTTTCCCCTCTTTTAACATTTTGCATTTAGTGGTATATTAAAGTTGATGAGCCAATATTGATACATTATTATTAACCAAGGTTCATAGTTTACATTAAGATTCATTCTTTGTGTTATACATGCTATGGGTTTTGACCAATGTATAATGATGTGTAACTACCATTAAGGTATCATACAGAATAGTTTCTGTACTCTAAGAATTCCCTATGTTCCACCTATTCATTCCCTTTTCCCTTCCCCCAAACCCTTGGCAACCACTGATCCTTTTTTAAAAATTGTGATAAAATATACATAACATGATATTTACTATTTTAACCATTTAAAAATTTTTTTAAAGATTTTATTTGACAGAGACACTGCGAGAGAGAGAATACAAGCAGGGGGAGTGGGAGAGGGAGAAGCAGACTTCCCACCGAGCAGGGAGCCCAATGCAGGGTTTAATCCCAGGAACCTGGGACCATAACCTGAGCTGAAGGCAGACGCCTAATGACTGAGCCACCAGGTGCCCCTATTTTAACCATTTTTAAATGTATACTTCATTAGCATTTAGTACATTCATTGTGTTGTCTATCATCACTATTTCTAAAACTTTTTCATCAACCCAAACAGAAACTCTGTACTCATTAAACAACGCCCCAGGGCCTGGTAACTTCTATTTTCTGTCTCTATCAATTTCCTTATTTTAATTACTTCATATAAGAGGAATCATGTAATATCTGTCCTTTTGTGTCTGGCTTATTTGCAACTGATATAACATAATGTGTTCAAGTTTCATCTATATTATAGATGCATCAAATTTAATTTCTTTTTATTGCTAAATATTCCACTTTGTGTATATGATACACATTGATAGACACTTGGATTGTTTCCACTTTTAGCTAGTGTGAGAAATGCTGCTAGTAACATGGTAATTTTATGTTTAACTTTTAAAGAAACTTCCACCAAATTATTTCCCAGCAGCATTTTGCATTTCCATCAGCAGTGAATGAGAGATATTATCGCTCCACATCCTTACCAGCATTGTCAGTGTTCTGGATTTTGGCCATTCTAATAGGTGTGTAGTGATATCTCATAATGGTTTTTATTTTCAATTCTCTAGTGACATATAATGTTGAATATCTTTCCGGGGTTTTTTTGATGAAGGGTTCAGGTCTTTTGACC
Organism: Spilogale gracilis; assembly: GCA_004023965.1. Taxonomy (NCBI): domain Eukaryota; kingdom Metazoa; phylum Chordata; class Mammalia; order Carnivora; family Mephitidae; genus Spilogale; species Spilogale gracilis. The sequence continues at coordinate 10,370 of PITA01031306.1, forward strand.
ATTTTTTAAATTGGGTTATTTTCTTATTGTTGGGTTTTTTTTTTTAAAAAGATATTATTTATTTATTTGACAGAGAGGGAACACAAGCAAGGGGAGTGAGAGAGGGAGAAGCAGGCCTCCCGCCAAGCAGGGAGCCCGATGTGGGACTCGATCCCAGGTCTCCGGGATCATGACCTGAGCCGAAGGCAGTCGCTTAACCAACTGAGCCACCCAGGCGCCCCTCTTATTGTTGAGTTTTAATAATTTTTCTGTATATCTTTTGCACAAATTTTCTCCCAAGTGTGGCTTGTTTTTTCATTCTCTTAGTAGTGTCTTTTGGAAAGAAGTTTTTTTTTTTTTTAAAGATTTTATTTATTTGACAGAGAGAAACACAGCCAGAGAGGGGACACAAGCAGGGGGAGTGAGAGAGGGAGAAGCAGGCCTCCCGTCCAGCAGGGAGCCCGATGTGGGACTCGATCCCAGGTCTCCGGGATCATGACCTGAGCCGAAGGCAGTCGCTTAACCAACTGAGCCACCCAGGCGCCCCTTGGAAAGAAGTTTTTAGTTTTAATGAAGTCCAACTTAGTTTTTTTTTCATAGATTTTGCATCTAAGAAGTCATCATCAAACCCAAGGTCATATGGACTTTCTCATAATCTCATTCTTGAAAGAAGAAATATATGTATGTTTCTATTTTTCATCTTTTGTTAATCTGTATTTTCTGATTTTTTATATTACAAATTAATTATATACTTTATTATATAATTAAAATTCCAGAGTTGGCAACAAGGTGGCTTCTTTTAGTTTTATATATAGCACTACATATAGTTTTACATATAGACCCAGAAGTCAGTTTACCACTTTGGGTTTCAGTTTTCCTATCTATCAGTGAGTACTGGAACGGGGAAATCAGAGCTCCCTTTCTCTCATAACATCTACCACACTCATGCTTTTTTTCCCCAAGTTCTTTAAAAAGTCCTCAGACTGAATTGAAGCATACAACCAAGATTCTCTCGAGAATCCAGCCATGGGGCAGGGGAGGACTGTGTGTATATGTGTAAATATGTTTAAGGCTATTCACCTAGGAGTTTATTGAAGTAAGAACCTGGGTCTGTAGTTTCCAGACACTGTCTACATGTTTCATGAGCACCAGCTGTGCTCTATGGTTAGGTGGGAAAGCAGGTCCCCATGAGGGAACAGGTACACCACACCACAGGGGAGAATGTGAAACTGATGTACAATCTGGAACATAAATTGGTACATCCACTGTGGAAAACAGTATGGAAGATCTTCAAAAATTAAAAATAGTGATACCATAAGATCCAGTGATTCCATCATTGGGTATTTACCCAAAGAAAACAAAAACATTAATTCAAAAAGACATATGCACCCCTTTATTTACTGCAGCATTATTTCCAATAGCCAAGATATGGAAGCAACCTAAATGTCTATCAATAGATGAATGGGTAAGGAAGATGCCATTAAAATTTCAAGTATGTTTATTCTAGGTTTTGAACAAGTATTTCTCAGCTTTTAAAATATAAACATTTTATGACTGCTCCCTAAAACTTCTGATACAGCTTCTGGGAAGGGGCTTCCCTAACTACTTAAAGAGCTGGTACTTTCTGTGTCTTCCCAAGAATAAAGAAGATACTGTAAACTTCTGCTGTTTTTTGGTCTATTTTTACAAAAAAAGAGGGGGTAATGTGTTTTAATATTTGTCTTCCAAATATAAGTATATATATTCTAATTAATATGCTTTTTTTCAATCCACTCATTTCTCTCCCTCTTCTTGGAGTTTCTTTTTTTTTTTTTTGGCTTATTTTTTTTTACTTGAAATTTATTTTATTTTTTCGGTATTCTTGGAGTTTCTTTTTTTAATAATTTTTAAAATATTTTATTTATTTATTTGACAGAGAGAGAGATCACAGGCAAGCAGAGAGGCAGGCAGGGAGGGAGGAGGAATCAGGCTCCCTGCTGAGCAGAGAGCCCCATGTGGGCCTTGATCCCAGGACCCTGAGATCATGACCCGAGCCGAAGGCAGAGGCACCCAGTATTCTTGGAGTTTCTTGCAGATACCTCCCACCTGCCCAGAATCCATCCAGTTCTACCATTTAAGAATCATTGCTCTACAATTTGTATTCCTGTTGAGGTTGTTTCCATATTTTAAAAAAGATTTTATTTATTGGAAAGAGAGAGTAGTGCGAGAGCAGGACCAAGGAGGAGAGGGAGAAACAGGCTCCCCACTGAGTAGGGAGCCTGACGTGGGACTCAGTCCCAGGACCCTAGGATCAGGACCTGAGCCGGAGGCAGATATTTAACTGAGCCACCCAGGTGCCCCCTATTTCCACTTTTAAATCACTAAAAACAGTGCTACAATAAATATTCTTTTATATATATTTACAGGTCTAAAAGGATCAGCCTTTCATATAGAATACAGTTTTTTTCAGTCAAAGGTATACTGTTCATCTCTCTGTTAGACCTTCCAACCACACAGACTCTTTTTTTCCCCCTTTTTTCAATGTTCCAAGATTCATTGTTTATGCCCTACACCCAGTGCTCCATGTAATACATACCTTCAATACCCACCACCAGGCTCACCTATTTCCCCATCTCCCTCCCTTCCAGAACCCTCAGTTTGTTTCTCAGAGTCCAGAGTCTCTCATGCTTCATCTCCCTCTCTGACTTACCCCAATTCACATTACCTTTTCTTCTCCCACTGTCCTCCATGTTACTCCTTATGCTCCACAAGTAAGTGAAACCGTATGATACTTGGCTTTCTTTGCTTGGCTGATTTCACTCAGCATGATCTCCTCTAGTCCCATCCATGTTGCTACAAAAATTGAGTATTCATCCTTTCTGATGGAGGCATATATTCCATTGTATATATGGACCATATCTTCTTTATCCATTCATCTGTTGAAGGGCACCTTGGCTCTTCCCACAGTTTGGCAGTTGTAGCCATTGCTGCTATGAACATTGGGGTACATATGATCCTTCTTTTCACTACATCTGTATCTTTGAGGTAAATAACCAGTAGTGCAATTGCACAGTCATAGGGCAGCTCTATTTTTTCATTTTTAAAGGAATCTCCACACTGTTTTCCAAAGTGGTTGCAGACTCTTAAGACAAGCTTGAGAATTCTGTTCTTGCAGATAAAAACATGTCTGGAGAGTCCTAGCTAATGTAATAAGACACAAAAAGGAAATGAAAGGTATATAGACTGGGAAGGAAGAACTCAAACTATCTTTGTTCATAGATGACATGAATGTATATGTTGAAAATCCAAAAGAACTGACAAAACTGTAATAATTATAGCAAGGTTGCAGGATATAAGATTAATATACAAAAGTCCATTGCTTTCCTAGGTACCAGCTGTATAAGGAAGACTACAAAATTCTAATGAACAATATTTAAAAAAACTAAATAGATACTCCATTTTTAAAGAAAAGGAGGACTCAACATTATCAAGATTATCAGTTCTTCCCAGATGATCTATAGATTCAATGCAATTCCAATCAAAATCCTAGCAATTTATTTTATAGATATCAATAAACTGATTCTAACATCAAGGAGGGCACTTGAGGGAATGAGCACTGGGTGTTATATGTAAATAATGACTTACTAAATTCTACCTCTGAAACTAGTAATACACTATATGTTAATTTAATTTAAATTAAATTTTAAAAATTCCCCCCAAAAAACTGATTCTAAAGTTTATATAGTGAATTCAGTTTTGAAATAGAAGAGCAAAAGAGAGACAGAAAAGTATAAAGGTTATAGGACCCATCTGGTTGTTTGAACTACAGCGAATGAAAGCAAATGACAGCCGGAATCTGTCTAGTGACAGATTCACTAGAAGTCAGAAAGTATGTCTCGGTGTCTTTCTAAGATACAGAGATATACATGTCAACTTGGGTTGTGTGTACAAAATATGTATATTCTCTGTGGAGAATTTACTTATTTATAAGGGCAAAATGGGAGGAGTGTTGCTGCTCTGCTTCAGGAGAAGAGAAGGAGGGACTTGGAAGGCAGTTTAGGAACCTCTCTCTGTAAGGCTAAAGAACTGAGAAAGTAAATAATAGTGATCTCCTGAAAAGTGAGAGGGCTTCATTAGGCAAAAACAAAGCAAAAGAAACCTCTGAAAGGGAGGACAGGTGGAAGCAACCAAAGAGAGCTCAAAAGGTGGAAAAGAAAGCCTTAACTTTTCATTAAGATCAGAAGAGAGGTAAAAAAAAATCTAGATGGTTCTTGCTACCTTTCAGAGACCATGTGTTTTTTATATCTTTGTTGAATGAATGCTGCATCAATGACTGGGCAACAGAAAATGTTTGAGATCATGGTATCGGTACCTTTTTCCCCCTCAAAATGGACCAGAGAGACTGAACAGACAAATCTTCAAAATTAAATTCTAGAAAATACATAGTTATCAGGCTCATCACATCTACTTTGCTTCCCCAAAGGTAGAGCCTGAGTGGTGATTCAGGGCTAGAAGGGATGAGAATAGGCAATTATATAGTAGCTACAAGTGATTTCTTCTGACCACAGGGGAGAGCTACAAAATTGTAGAATTTGGCCAGTTTCCATAACCAGAATGATAAAAGAGACCAAAAGCACCAAAGTCAAAAGTTTGCTGCATTTATGCTGTCTCCCGGAGCACTGTGACTTGGCCCACAGGAGGGCAGCTGCCCTAAAGGCATGTGTAGGAAGCTTTAAAATCCATCTCTTCTTCTTTTTTTTATACTTTAATTCTTTTAATTTAAATTAATCATGGAAATCTTTGGCAGTCTGCAGTCCTTCAGGTACCTCAAATCCCATCCCATTGTTCATCTATTCTTTGCTGAAGATGCTTTCTTTTACAGCTACTCTAGAAGAGAACTTGTGTGCTTTATTTAATTTTATTTTATAATATTGGATTATATTTCTCATGGAAATATGTATTTTTTTATTTTTTTATTGTTACTTAATTTTTTTCCCAGTGTTCCAAGATTCATTCCCCATTCCCCACACCCAGTGCTCCATGCAATAGGTGCCCTCAGTACCCACCACCA
>PITA01031307.1:0-15331 GCA_004023965.1 Spilogale gracilis
GTGTAGATGCCAAGGAGTTTAAGGACCAGTGGGAAGAGGTTGAATGAACCTGGATGGGAGGTTTTGGGGGGAGGTGTTTCACTGACCATCCCTTTGGTGGTAACTGTTTTTTGTGTGTGCATGTGTGTGACACAAGCATGCATGTGTGCATATGTGTATGACATCTGCTTGTGTGTGGCAGTGGCAACAGGAGCATTCAACCCCCTGGCAAAAAGGAGTCCGACTTCCAGTTTAGATTAAATAGATAAATAAGCCAGCATTGCTGGGTCATCAACCTGACATCTATTTTTTCACTTCTGTGGTGGAGTTGCATCTCATACACATTTATGAAAATTCAACTAAGAGTGCTTGGCTTAGGAAACACACAGCCTACAAAACAATAAAAACAAGATAGAAGTGAGAGAAAGACCCAATAATCACTGTAATGGTGCACCACATGACACTGACAGCTGGTGTCCCCCCAGCTTTGTCTCAGTTCCTGTGTGACTCTCAGAGTGGAACATCTTGCTGCTTTGTGGGAGTCTAGGTCTTAAAGATATAAGTCTGTTTTTTGTTTGTTTTCTTAATAGAACACACACTCTAAAAATACACCCACTACCTCATCTAGAACTTAGTGAAGAATACCAACTTCTCCCTCTTTTCTTACGAAATTAAAAAATTTGAAAATGATATTTTTCATGTGTTATATATTAAGTGGACTCATTTGTAAGTGATACAAAGTTGATCCCGGAACAATACAGATTTGAACTTTGGGTCCACTTATGTGAATTTTTTTTCAGTAAAAACAGTGTAATACTGTAAATGTATTTTCTTTTCCCTATCATTTTCTTTTTTCTTGCTTTATTATAAGAATACAGTATGTAATACATGTAACATACAAAATATGTGTTAATTGACTGTTCATGTTGTTGGCAAGGTTTCTGGTCAACAGCAGAATGTTAGTAGTTGAGTTTTGGGGAGTCAAAAATTATATGTGGATTTTCAACCACTCGGGCGAGTTAGTGCCCCAAATCCCCTACTGTTAAGGGTCAAGTGTATATTAGTGCATGGGGCTGCACCTGAAAAATAATACTTTCTAAATTATTCAAGGGAATTTTCAATAAATTTAGGTGCTATATGGTTTTATTTTATATGCTGACTTTAGACCCTATCCCTGAATAAAACAGGACTCCTCTATGATGTCTATTGTACATATTGAACCCAAACAAATGTCTCATTTGAATGTGTTGAATCAGTGTTGCACAGAAGGCATGTCAAAACATCATTTTGTTTCATACAAAACAACAACAGCTCCTTAAAAGCAGGGTGGTTTGGACATTGAAAAGTGAAGAAGTTTAAATTAAAAGAAGTTTAAATCTGCAGGAAAAGGGAAAGCAACCCTTTTCATATCTCAGAGGGACTAGAGAGTAATGCGTAGAGATGTGATAAAGCCACCGTAAGAACACAAACTTGGCTAGGTAAACTTTGAAGCGTTAGTTTTGTTTTATCTGGTCTTAGGTGAAAATGTGAATATAATAAATTGTGTGTCACGCTCGAACTATTTGTGCCCATTCCTACCTCTACCTTTTAGCCATGCTGTGTAATGGCTTGAAGCACACATTGATCCAAAGTGGCAATCTTGTGGCCACTCGTCAGTGTGACTGAAAGTCCCATTACCTTCTGTGTGTGTTTCTTTCCCTTGCTCTCTTCCTTGGAATTATCAATACTTCTGGGGTTTCAGCTTGACTGTATTTCTTGTTGACAGGAGGCAGAAGAGCCCCCTGGGAAATGACCTTGAGCTGGCTGGAGGCCCGGGAGCATCGAGCTGGTGAGATTGCCTGACACTTGTGTTTTGAGGGGGAGGGGAAGGTGGTGGGAAAGGGTGAGAAACAGCCTGGGAGGAAAGGACGTGAGCATGTGGAACTTGACCCAGAACAAAGCCTTAGTCATCAGGGTGGGAGGAAGTCCTGAACACAGTGCAGCAGCTGTCCTGGGAATGTGTCCTTGGTCCTGAGGGGCTGGTTGGATCCTGGGGATAAAGGGAAAGTGCCGACAGTCAACAGCGGACTGCTTTGGAGCACTAGCTCCTCCTCCTGAGAGTCCTCTAGGGTCAAACACTGCTCAAGTCGAAGTGCAGAGAAGTGGTTTTTGTTTTGTTTTGTTTTGTTTGTTTTTTTGTTTTTTACCTACCTGCTTCTCAGGACTCACATGGCGGTTCAGGGGCTTGCCAGCTGGCAGACTGTTCCCTGCCGGTTCGGGGCACAGTGGGGGAGCATGTGCACCGGCAGAGACGTGGTGGCCCCTGGGTTGTGGGGGCCTCCTAGAGCTCTCCGGCTGGGGAACCCTTCTCAGGGAGCCAAGTGCCTGCATCAGCCCTTCCAGCGTGGATTACACTCAATATTGACTTTCTTGGTTCATTTTGAATTATCTTCTTACATGTAGCATGGAAATATATGACTTTATAAAAAGTGGCTTCAGATGTCCTAATATGAAATACACTAATCATGCTTTAAAACTGTAACTAGTCTCATCTGTGGGTGATTCAAGCCTCTTGTGGGGCCTACGTGTGAGTTTCTTGGCTTTCCTCTTGTGTTTTCTTTAGAGTTTAGAATGTTAATGCAACGAGTTTTTCTGTTTTTGTTTTTGTTTTTTTTTTAAAGATTTTATTTATTTAACAGAGAGAAACACAGCTAGAGAGGGAACACAAGCAGGGGCAGTGGCGGAAGGAGAGGCAGGCTCTCCCTGAGCAGGGAGCCCAATACGCAGGGATCGATCCAGGGACTATTGGATCATGACCTGAGCTGAAGGCAGATTCTTAACGATTGAGCCATCCAGGCGCCCTCATGCAATGAGTTTTTTAAAATAAGAAAATACACTGGAAGATTCCTGTACACTTCTCAAGAATAGTTTGGGAAGAAAACTAGTTTTCTCAGTTTGTTTTTTGTGATTTTCCCCACAAGCCTCCTAAAGCATTATGCAGTGAAGTCCTACAGCCTTTGCCATGAGTTACTCACTAATTAGTGTATGAGATAGAATCCCCTGTTCTACTCATGTCCTTTCCCTGCATTTTGTAACCAGGTAGACTTCAGAAAACCAAATATAAAAATGTCTTGCCGCATGATCATTTCCCTCTTGCTTCTGTCTTATCTTCCACTCTCTGCCCCACCCTAACCCCGCTTCCACTTCCCAGGAGAAGTTTTCCAAAGCTGCATGGTATTTATGTTTTTTAAACTTACTTGTGGAGCATAAGGAGTAACATGGAGGACATTAGGAGAAGGAAAGGAAATGTGAACTGGGGTAAATCAGAGGTGGAGATGAAGCATGAGAGACTGTGGACTCTGAGAAACAAACTGAGCGTTTTGGAAGGGAGGGGAATGGGGAGATGGGTGAGCCTGGTGGTGGGTATTAAGGAAGGCAGGTGTTGCATGGAGCACTGGGTGTGGTGCATAAACAATGAATCTTGGAACTGAAAAAATAAAATAAATTATTAAAAAAATAAATAAAATAAATTTTACAGGAATGAAGGAGAGAAAGTCAATTCATAAGAATAATTGACTGCTTTTCCTGATTATAGAGGAGGGAGAGAAGAGCAAGCACAGGGGCGCTTGGGGGGTACAATGGGTTAAAGCCTCTGCCTCCGGCTCAGGTCATGATCTCAGGGTCCTGGGATCAAGCCCCCATATCTGGCTCTCGGCTCGGCAGGGAGCCTGCTTCCTCCTCTCTCTTTGCCTGCTTTTCTGCCTGCTTGTGATCTCTCTCCATCAAATAAATAAAATAAAATCCTAAAAAAAAAAAAAATTAGCAAGTACAGCTTGCTATTCTCCATTGCTTATTTCTTACCTCCATCCTCCATGTTTGAGATTGGGGTCAAGACTCTCCACACCCCGCAGGAGGGTGGCCAGATCAGCAGGTGGGTGGCCGAAAGGGCGGATCCTTCTTAGCACTAAGCAAGCTTCAGTCCAGCTCTGAATCCTGCCACTGGCAGGTCACATGTACGAGCTCCTTTTTTTCTTTCTTCCACAATCACACACGGAGGCCTGCTTCAAGCTTCTAGGAATTAATAAAGGAAGAGACAAACGTTAGACTCCCAAGATTCTAATTAACTTTGATGTGGATTTCAGTGTAAAGTTGGATGAGTCACTGATTTTTAATAAATGGAGAGAAAATCTTAAAAATTAATGTAATAGCTGAGAACACAAGAGCTAGAACTTTGATGCTTACTTAATTCTTGCTACCAACCCCCATCATTTGGAGGAAAAAATATATCAAAGACTTTAAGAAAGTGGAGAAAGGCAAGGGGATTATGCAAATTAAAAGTTCACAGGACTAAATCATTACTCTCTGTGCAAATGAGCTTCTCCTTCATGTGCTTTTCAGGAGTGTTTTGGGGTTATATTTGCTGAGGATACAGTCCTGGAGATAATGAGAAATGGAGGCATGGTGAAAAAGAGACTGATTATAAACTAATTGATCTCTCTAGGTATTACAAGAGGTTAAGAAAAAGAGAAAAAATAGCAAAATCTGAGGTCTATAAAAACTTGACTCAGTTGGTTAAGCATCTGACTTCAGCTCAAGTCATGGTCTCAGGGTCCTGGAATGGAGCCTTGGATAAGGCTCTGGGCTCAACAGGGAGCTTACTTCTCCAGCTCACGTATCCTGTCTCTCTCATATAAACAAATAAACTAACAAATAAAAACTCACAACAAAATAAATAAAAATTTAAAAAGTAAGAACAGCGGCGCCTGGTACCTGCGTAGCTTAGAAGGCTAAATATCAGATTCCTGGATGCAGCTCAGGTCATGATCCCAGGGTCCGGGGACCCAGCCCTGTGTGGGCCTCCATGTTCAGTGACTGCTTGTCCCTCTCCCTGCCCCCTACTCTCTCTCTTTCTCAAATAAATAAATAAAAACCATCTTAATAAATAAATATATGACAACAGTGTATTAGTGACAGACATCGTTTGAACACCCTCTGCGCCCACCCAGTCCAGGGAGCATGACAGAAACCTAGGCTAGTGTATCTACTTTCCAGGCTTCCACACTAGTTGTCTAAACTCTTCAATAGCTTCAGGGTTATTGCTGTCCTGCTCTCTCTTTTGCCCTGATGTGGGGACTGAGGCAGACTGAAGGTTTCTAACTGCTAAACGAAGCTTCTCAGTCTGGGGTTCAGCGGTTAAACCCAGTAGCCCGTGGGCTCCCTGGACACTCACTTCCCCACCTGATGGAAAGTTCTAGTGTTGAGCATCATCCAGGTTAAATAATTTAGCCTAAAGCTCCCTTTGGCCTGACAGCAGAAAGCTACAACATGTAAAGATATATTCTAAGTGGTTGTACAGATTAAGTACTCAATTTTTCCCTAAATGATAAACTGACATAGCGGTACATCTAAAACATTATTGTGTTTGATTAATCTTGACTGGGGATGCTTTTGTAGCTCAGGCAGCCGGTTTAAACAAACTTGTAATTTCACAGCCTTCCCAAAACAAAACAAAACAAAACAAACCATTAATCTTTTATCACTTTATAAAGTAGGAACTTAGTATATATTTACTGATAATGAAGGGATGTATGTACGCTGACATAATTTATTGATTCTTTATTTCACACTTGAGTTCTGTGAACAACTACTTATAAATAACATCCTGGGCCCTACATCTTTTCTCACCTCGCACATTTTTTCTTAGAATAAATTCATGAGTCCATATGCCACAGAAACTCAAGACGGAGGTAACTAATAGTTTTGAAGACTTTGAAGGCTGACTTCTGGATTTCCCTCTTATTAGCTGTGAAACTTTTTCAAAATCACTTAATCTCTCTAAGCTCAACTTCTCCCTGGCAAAAATGGATACCATACCACTTCATCCTAGAGTGCTATTACCTGCATTGTGCTTAGGCCAGTGGTGGGCACACAGGCAAGCACTTACTGTAAGAGCCGTTATTCTTAGAAACAGAATCGCTGGGTTAAGGATATATATATTTAAAAAAATTTTTTTTTTTACAAATTGCCAACTTCATCTTAAATTTTGATCATACAGTTGTGGGACTCATTATGGAGCCTATTAAATTAAGTGAATATAGGCATGCTCCTAAGTGTAAGAATCCATCTTAGCAGTCACCCATTTTTTTCCTAGCTGTTCTCCTGGTGATAGCACCCTGATTTTTCTTTAGAAAAATCACATTTTTGGGGTGCCTGGGTGGCTCAGTCATTAAGCGTCTGCCTTTGGCTGGGGTCATGATACTGGAGACCCAGATCGAGCCCAGCATCAGGCTCTCTGCTGAGGGGAAAGCCTGCTTCTCCCTCTCTCACTCCCCCTGCTTGTGTTCCCTCTCTATCTGTGTTTCTCTGTCAAATAAATAAATAAAATCTTAAAAAAGAAAAAGAAAAATTACATTTTCTCCATTCATGTCGTTCAGTGGAGCTAACTGCATCCTCTAGCCTTAGAGGGGAGCAAGGATAGTACCCGGTAGTCAACACACTATTTCCCTGCCACAGTGATTGGTTCAGTAATGGGCACATGACTTGATCTAGGCCAATAAGAACCCATTCTAGGATGCTTATTGATATTATCGGGGAAAATGAGACCATCTTTTTAGGGGGCTCGCAAAGCCTGAAGCTCCTGGTAATTACCTTTTCTCCGATGTAGAAAGAATCTACATAGAGAAATGCAGAGTTGAGATACAGAGATGTGTCCTGGTGACCATGTTTGAACACTCACGTGTAGCTATGTCTGGACTTTGGAGTTCCACGAGACAATGTAGTCCCTTTATTGCTCAAATCACTTCAGGTTGGGCTCTTATTGAAAGGTGACCAAATTGGCAGTTCATATTATGTTCCTCAAGGTCATATCCTACAAAATACGTAAGTAGAGTCTCCATCACATTAAATATCAAGAATATTTTTGTTTCAGGATATTTCTGCATGATGGTACACTGCAAGTTGATATGAGTTATGCAGCGTTTGTGTCGTTGGTTTTCTACCTACTTAAACAGGTTTAGGTCTCCTTCAAAAGCGTGACTGAAACAATGGGTGCCTGTTGATCACCTAGTAAGTAGCCATGGTTCTATGAGTGTATGTACGTATCTCTGAAGGTAAATACAGGGAATTAAAAAAGAAAAACTAAATGAGCTGTTAAAGTGAAAATTTGCAAACTGTCTCTGCTGGTGTTAATTTCTAAGACTTCTCTATAGATTTTCATTACAAAACATAAGCATTGTTTGTATTTGATTTTTTCCCTTTATCCACAGCAAGTATACAAAGCCTGAAATAGAGGGCTCATGTTGAGAAGTCACAGAATAAGACAAAAGAGAACAGAAAAACCAAGTTAGGGAGGGCTCTCTGAGCACTGGGCCGGGGATTTGCCCTTCATTCTTTGTGTAATAAGGAGCCCTTAAATATCTTGAATGAGAAAGTTTCTAGAAGATTAATAGAGTAATAATACACAGATGAGGGTAGAAAGGAAGAGACAGGAGGCAAGGGAAGAAATGACTGAACAATTACAGTAAGTCAGGTTGATATTTAAAAAAAGTGGGGGAATGAGAGTGGAAAGAAAACAGTGGATGAGAAAGGCATTCAGAAGGAGGAGCAAGCAAGAGATGGATACCCCAAGAATAAGGGGAAGGAGAGGGAGAAGAGTGTAGGGTGAGCATATTATCAATTTAAAAAAATATATTAGTTTGGGGAACCGGTTGGCTTACTGGAAGAGCTGCAGAGAAGATAGCAGATTTGGGTGTTATGCTTATTGGAACCCTTTTCTGTTTGGATTCCATCTTCCTTAGAGGTTGAATGTAGTATGTAGAATGGGAGCTAGCCACCAGGCAGCCCTAGAACTTGAAGAGTTCTTAAAGAGAAGTATGTAAAGTAATTTTAAGAGCAATGGTCTTTATCCATAATCTGTGGAAGTATGATGTTATCTAAAGAAAATGTGGCTTATCAGTAAGGGGGCTGTTTGGTAATGGAATAAACAAAATGGTGAGTCACGGAGACAAAGTTGGAAAGTGCCCAAAACACTGTTTGGAGTGGCCTAGGGCCTTACTAGGCAGCTGTTGTGGTTGGCAGATATGAACCCAGTGTGATGATGAATGGAGGTACCAGGCTATTTTAACTTTTTGCCACTGTGTAGTTTGTTCTAATTTTATGATTACCAAATCAATCTTCTAATTATAATTTGACTCCCCATACGGCTTCTATGCTGGAAGAAAAATTCCTTGTGAGCAGCAGATCTCTTTTCATTATCTGTCATTAAGCTGGTGTTCTGGGTAAGAAGCACACATGTCACTTATGAATTTCCACAATGTTGAGTCATTATCCTCATGATCTGTCTAACCCCAGGGCACAGGCAAAACTGGGTTTCCCCATCTGTAAGGCTGAGGGCCAGTCTCTGCCTGGTGGTGACCTACCAGGTCAAGACCTCATGGTAGGTAGACAGTAGACCTTCCCACTGGTAGGTTTTGACTTTCCATGATCTCTTCTCCTCAAGTGTATATACTTCCTGACCCAGAACACACCAATAGGAAATCAATAAGACTAGAGGAATCTGCTAATGGAACTGTCAGAGACTGTAAGAAGTAATAACTGAGGCGATTTTCCACTTGGGGAATGTGAAGACACCATCCAAATCTGACTTACTTTGTAAGTTTTCCATGTGTGTTGGTGTGTGTGTGAGAGAGATCATAAAAGTTACTCTTAATCATTATAGAAAAAAAATAATGAGAAAACAGACATAAATAAAAACAAGTTAATGCCCCGCCTCAGGAACAACCAGTTGGCATTTTGGCATGTTTCCTCCTCAGCACTTTCATTTTTACTTTTAATTTATACTCAATGTTGAAAGCTTCATTATGGGGTTCCTAATTCCACTGTGGACTAGAAATAGCAATTTAAAGAAAGGGCCAAAAAAGAAAAGTCACAAAAAGTAGATAAAATTTGTTAAAGTGCATAGCACTCTGGAGCCATTTCATGGGCTACAGCCGTGTACAGCTCGGTAACTACTGGGTTCAGTCACGGTATTGTAATTAGCATCATAATAAATTTGCATCATGATAACCTTAAATCATCACTAAATGCTTCAGTTATGTTTGGTATACTTCTGTTAAAAGTTAGAGATATAAACAATCCACTTTGAACTATATCATTTAAACTGGTTAATATATGTAAGGAATGAAGTGAACCCTTAACTGTTTACAAACTTAACTATACAGAATTCTTCCTTTTCTCTGAGTTCCAAATACATAGACAGGATGTAGCTAAAACTGTTTATTGCCTTTCTGGCGTCCATTCCATCTTGTCCTATCATGTAGCAGCCGGGCTCTTGGTGGGACTGGCCTTACCTCTTGCTTCAGAGGAGGGCTCTGCAAGACCTAAGCTAATCATGATAACAGCTTCTTGTCCCAGTAACTGATTAAGGAATAAGCCTGGAGCTGTGACCTAAATTAATGGCTCAAAGCATTTTTCTGGCCACAGGGACCATACAGAGGTAGGTGCTGACCCCAATTCGTCAGTCAGAATATAGCCCTTAACTTCTGTTCAATGGATATGGAAGGCAGGCTTTCTTTTTCTGTAATCTGAGATGTTCATTTGAGTCTTAGAATGCTGCAACAATGTTGTTACTATGAGGAAGCTCATCTGAGGATTTTTTTTTAAGGCAAGAAAGATGATTTATTGTACATGTGTTACACTTGGCCACAACTGAGAGCCCAACTAGTCCAGAATGTCACAGATCCAGGGCAAAATATCGAAAGGAACTTGTTTGGTATACACAACATGGGTTTCTCAGTGGTGATCATGGTGACTGGATGGTGATGGACTTTCGAGGTCTATGGAAACAGATTCTAGCGGGTAGCGTGTAGACAACAACTTATACCAGTGCCCTATACCTCCACCTTTCCATTTTTTTGCTTCCATGATCTTTATGGTGCGAAAGCTAGTGGTTTAGTTAGCTCTCTGCCTCATCTTTCTTCTTTTGTGCTCCAGCCTATGCATTGATTCTTCCTGAACTTGGCTGTCATGGTGAGGTGATTTCTAATATGATACTAAGGCCAAGAGCCAGAGAGAGAAAGATAGAGAAAAGCCAGAATCCTGAAATTTATTTTATACTTAGGCTTAAGTCAATAATTTTCATGTATGTTTAAGCTACTTTGATTTGTATATCCTTTTACTTGTGCTAGAATATATAAATAATGTTTCTCTTCTGCTTTGTCAAAGGCCAAATTAGGCCATCAACATATAAATGTCCAGAAGTTTTGTTATGCGTACAGATCTAAAGTTCAGGACACCAGTCAAGACTGGGCTTGAGCTACACGTAAGGAGATGCCAGTATATCACACAGGAGCTCCTCAATAAAAAAAGATTGGTTGAGTGTTGTCAGAGTAGTCAAAATGGGTCAGGACTCAGGAGAAAGGACAGAGAGTAGAGATCTGAACACCAAAACTCCAGTTAGCATGAGAAAGAGAAACTAGAGAAATTAGAAATAGTGAAGAGAAATTAGAGAAATTAGGAATAGTGAAGGAGCCACTGAAGAGGAAGGGAGAGAGGCAGCAGGCTCTCATATCACTGTGCCTAATGAAAAGTAATTTACATGAAAAGCTGGTGATCTACAATGTCAAATATTTCAGAGGCACCAAGATAATCAGTGAACTATGAACTTGGTAATTTGGGGAAATTGGTGATTTGATAAGATGCCCAGAATGAACAGTACAGAACTTTGAATTTTATTAGATTTGTGATAAATATAGGGTAAACAAAGTTTATACTGGGGACACTGGCCCAATAAAGTATAGAATCATAGTGACAGATGGAATAGATTCTCTGTGATTCTGGTTCTATTTTCTCTATAGAAAAATTCAGAGATCTAAAAATTCCTTACACACTTCTAGAGGACTCCAGGATGTTTCTTGTGTTGATTAGAAACCACTAGTTTTTGAGTGGTGTCCTCTCCTCTTCTGGCTCTCTAGGAGAGAGGCTATGTTGGCAAAGGCACAGGGCAAAGGAGAGAAGACTAAGACCGCCCAGTCCCTCTTAGCATTCACGCTGGGAGTTCCACCACCACCGGGGCAGACTAGTCCTCAGCTCTGGGGCTCAGAAATCTTATTTTGCCAGCATACTGAGATCACGCCATCTCTTCAGGCCTAGCATTAACCAGGCTCTCAAGACCTGTCTCCTACGGACAAATTTGTCAAATTTTAGAGAGCATTATAACCATCAAGAGATGAAAATGCCTGGATTGGCAGAAGATCAGTAAGCAAGGAATCCAAATATTAGGAGTGATTTGATTCAAGAAGTGTCCCCCAGCTGAGACAGATTGAGGTACTCTAGGGATAATGTTGCCAAGAAATTCAAAATGTTGAGTGTTCAGGCAGAATCTCTTCTTCTGTAGATAACAGTTGCATAGTTATTTGTAGACATTTTCTTCCTCTGGGATCCTCCTTCTTTGCCTGCTTATGAGGCTGATCATCTTCTCATGTGGTTTTTCTTTCAAACATGAGTCCAATGTACTTCATTAGGATTCTACTTACAATCAAATGCCAATTTTGCCTCCTTCAGACTATTCTCAGTCTCCTTGATTGGAATTTTAAGTGTTCACAAACATACCCTTCATACATTTTTAAAGATAACCTTTTGAGTTTATTCTTATATAGGAAAACATGTACCCAGTGATGTATCTTTTAGTTCATTCATTCATGCATTAATTGATTCATCCATTATTCTCTCATTCATACCATAAAGAACTCAATGTACACCTACCATGTGTCAGGTACTGTGTTAGATGCTGATGTAGTAATGATTAGTAATACAGGCACAGTTTTGCCCATTTCAGCTTCTAAGGATGAGTCTGGAAGATAGTTACCTTCGGAACCTGAGTGGGATGATATTTCTTGTTGTTGCTGGAGCGTGAAACACCTTACCACTTGTTATCTCTCTCTCTCTTTTTGTTTTGTTTTGTTTTGTTTTGTTTTGTTTTGTGTTTGATAATAGCCATTCTAACAGGTGTGGGGTGAAGTCTCATTGTGGTTTTGATTTGCTTTTTTCTGGTGATTAGTGATATTGAGCATCTTTTCATGTATCTGTTGGCATTTGGATTTCTTTTTCTTTTTCTTTTTGGAAAAATGTCTAGTCATTCCATTGCCTGTTTCTAAATTGGATTATTTGATTTTTTTCCCCCTATGGAGTTGTATGAGTTCCATATATATTTTGGA
This sequence comes from Spilogale gracilis, assembly GCA_004023965.1. Lineage (NCBI taxonomy): Eukaryota > Metazoa > Chordata > Mammalia > Carnivora > Mephitidae > Spilogale > Spilogale gracilis. The sequence goes on from PITA01031307.1 coordinate 12,171, forward strand.
TATTAACTTTTTATTAGACATATATTTTGTAAATATTTTATCCCATTCCATAGGTTGCCTTTTTATTATATTATTTATTTTGCTATACAGAGCTTTTTAGTTTGATGTAGTTGTTGATATTTGCTTTTGTTGCTTGTGCTTTTGGTGTCATGTCCAAACAATATTTGCCAAGATTAATGTCTTGGAGTTTTTCCCCTATATTTTCTTCTAGGAATTTTATGGTTTCAAGTTTTACAGTCAAGTTCTTATAGCATTTCTAGTTAATTTTTGTGAGAGGTATTAATATAGGGGTCTAATTTTATTCTTTTACATATGAATATCTAGTTTTCTCAATACCGTTTATTAAAGAGACAATCCTTTCTCCATTGAGAATTCTTGGTTCCCTTTTCAAATATTAGTTGACTGCATGTACATGAGCTTATTTCTGGTCTTTCCATTCTGTACCATTGATCTATGTGCTTCTTTTTATTCCCATATCTTATTGTTTTTATTACTATAGCTTTGTAATATAGTTTGAAATCAGGAAGTGTGATGCCTTCAAGTGTGTTCTTCTTTCTCAAGATTTCTTTGGCTACTTGGGTCTTTTGAGGTCTCACATAAATTTTAGGATTATTTTTTCTATTTCTATAAAAAATGGAATTCTAATACGATTGTATTGAATTTGTAGATTACTTTAGATAACATAGACATTTTAACAAAATTGACTCTTCCAATCCATGAATACGGAAATCTTCCTATTTATTTATTGTTTTAAATTTCTTTCCTCAGTATCTTATAGTTTTTGATGTATAGGTCTTTCACTTCCTTGGTTAAATTTTTTCTAAGTATTTTATTCTTTTTGATGCTATTATAAATAGGATTGTTTTCTTTATTTCTCTTTCAGATAGTTTATTATTAGTGTACAGAAACACAACTGATTTTTGTATGTTGATTTTGTATCCTGAAACTTTATTGAATTTACTGGTTCTAACAGTTTTTAGGTGGAGCCTTTAGCATTTTCTATGTATAAAGATATGTCATCAGCAGACAGAGACAATTTTACCTTTTCCTTCAATTTTGGATTCTTTTATTTTTTTTCTTTCCTAATTGCTCTGGCTAGGACTTCCAGTACTCTGTTGACTAGGAGGGGTGATAGTGGGAATACTAGTCTTATTCCTGATCTTAGAGGACAAACTTTCAAACTTTCACTGTTGAGTATGATGTCAGCTGTGGGCTTGACATATATGGCTTTTATATGTTGAAGTATGTTCCTTTTAACCATGTTGTTGGGAGTTTTTATCATGAAAATATGTTGAATTTTGTCAAATACTTTTTTGTGTCTATTGAGATGATAATGATTTTTATCTTTTATGCTATTAATGTAATACATCATCACATTTATTAATTTGGATATGTTAAACCATCCTTGTCTCCTAGGGATGAATCCCACTCAATTATCTTGTATGAGCCCATTAATATGCTGTTGAATTTGGATGGTAATATTTTGTTGAAAATTTTGGAACTTATTTTCATCAGGAAGATTGGCCTATATTTTTCTGGTAGTATCCTTATTTGGCTCTAATATCAGAGAAATGCTAGCCTTATTAATAATTTTGAGAGTGTTTCCTTATCTTCAATTTTTGGGAAGAATTTTGAGAAGAATTTATATTAATTCTTTTTTAAATGTTTGGTAGAATTCACCTGTGAATGGCTGTGAAGCCATCTGGTTCCAGGCTTTTCTTCATTGGAAGATTTCTGATTTCTGATTCAATCTCCTTACTCATTATTGGTCTGTTCGGATTTTCTATTTCTTCATGATTCAGTCTTAGTAGGTTGTATGTTTCTAGGAATTTATCTGTTTCTCTTAGTTTGACCAATTTTTGGTAGTTTCATTTTTGAGACTAAATTGACAAAAGCTCAATTTTGACCTATTTATAGTAGTCTCATAATCATTTGTATTTCTGTACTATCAGTTTTAATGTCTCTACTTTCATTTATAACTTTGAGTGCTCTCTCTTTTTTTCTTGGTTAGTCTAGCTAAAGGTTTGCCAATTTGTTTTATCTTTTCAAAAAACCAACTCTTAGTTTTGTTGATTTTTTCCACTATTTTTTTTTACTTTAAATTTATTTTATTTTTTCAGTGTTCCAAGATTCATTGCCCATGCCCCACACCCAGTGCTCCATGCAATAGGTGCCCTCAGTACCCACCACTAGACTCACCCATCCCCCCACCCCCTCCCTTCAAGTCCCTCAGTTTGTTTCTGTGTCCAAAGTCTCTCATGTTTCGTTTCTCTCTGAATTACCCTGCTTCCCACTTACTTTCCTTCTCCTCCTGTCTTCTATATTACCCCTTATGCACCACAAGTAAGTGAAACCATGTGATACTTGACTTTTTCTACTTGGCTTGGCTTATTTCACTCAGCATAATCTCTTCCAATCCAGTCCATGTTGCTACAAAAGTTGGATATTCATCCTTTCTGATGGAGGCGTAGTATTCCATTGTATATAAGTACCACATCTTCTTTATCCATTCATCTGTTGAAGGGCACCTTGGCTCTGTCCACAGTTTGGTGATTGTGGCCATTGCTGCTATGAACATTGGGGTATATATGGGCCTTCTTTTCACTACATCTGTATCTTTGGGGTAAATGCCCAGTAGTGCAATTGCAGGGTCATAGGGTAGTTCTAATTTTAATTTTTTAAGGAATCTCCATACTGTTTTCCAAAGCGACTGTACCAACTTGCATTCCCGCCAACAGTGTAAGAGGGTTCCCCTTTCTCCACAGCCTCTCCAACACTTGTTGTTTCCTGACTTGTTAATTTTGGCCATTCTCACTGGTGTAAGGTGGTATCTCAGTGTGGTTTTGATTTGAATTTCCCTGATAGCTGGTGACGCTGAACATTTTTCATGTGTCTGTTAGCCATTTGTATATCTTCTATGGAGAAGTGCCTCTTCATGTCTCTTGCCCATTTTTTGATGTGTTCATCTTCTTTTGGGATGTTGAGTTTGAGTAGTTCTTTATAGATCTTGGGTATCAGCCCTTTGTCTGTAGTGTCATTTGCAAATATCCTCTCCCATTCTGTGGGTTGCTTCTTTGTTTTGTTGACTGTTTCCTTTGCTGTGCAGAAGCTTTTTATTTTGATGCAGTCCCAAAAGTTCATTTTCTCTTTTGTCTCCTTTG
>PITA01031308.1:0-15392 GCA_004023965.1 Spilogale gracilis
CCAATGTTCATCGCAGCAATGGCCACAATCGCCAAACTGTGGAAAGAGCCAAGGTGCCCATCAACAAATGAATGGATAAAGAAGATGTGGTACATATATACAATGGAATACTATGCCTCCATCAGAAAGGATGAATATCCAACTTTTGTAGCAACATGGACTGGACTGGAAGAGATTATGCTGAGTGAAATAAGCCAAGTAGAGAAAGTCAAGTATCACGTGGTTTCACTTACTTGCGGTGCATGAGGGGTAAACTGGAGGACAGTGGGAGAAGGAAAGTAAATGGGAAGTAGGGTAATCCAGGGAGAGAAACGAAACAACAGAGACTTTGGACACAGAAACAAACTGAGGGACTTGGAGGGAGGGGCGTGGAGGGATGGGAGAGCCTGGTGGTGGGTACTGGGGGCACCTAATGCGTGGAGCACTGGGTGTGGGGAATGGGGAATGAATCTTGGAACACTGGGAAAAAATTTAAGTAACAATAAAAAAAGGGAAAATTTTTTTTGATTGGATGATAAATGGGATTGAATTCATTGGACATCTAGGTCTTTTCCAAATGGAATGGAGTGCTACAGCACTGATTACTGGAAGTAGGTTTGTGTTTTTGGATAATTATTATAGAGAAACTAAGGATATTTAAGTCTGTTGGAACACCTGACTTGTGATTAATTGATTCATAAGTTTGCCATCTAAAGATTCTGGTGTAACAGTTCACAATTTGTTCCTATTTAGTTTTCACTGGAGACTGAGGTTTCTAAGACTTAAGATTCTGCTAAATGTAATAAGGGAAGCAACTCTGTTTGTGTAAGAGAGATGTAAGGAATACACTTTTGTTGAAGGAAGAAATACACTTTTGTTGAAGGAAAAACGAAAGTAATTTTGTCATGAGTCTTGTTGTTCAGAGAGAAATGGCTTGGGACAAAATCTGAATGCAAGGAAAGAGGTGGAAGGTTTTGTGAAGGGAAATATTTGGAAAGGAAGTTCATATGCCATCAGGATGGACCAAAGTTGAAATGAGTGAATTTAAAAGTACATTGGTATAAGATTAATACTCTGTTTTTCTCTCTGTTCAAAACTCAAGTTTCGTGGATTATTGGTCTGCTCTTGATAAAATGTAAACAAGGGTTTTTTTTTTCTCTATCTGCTCTAGAAAACCAGTTTCTATGTTTTGTCTTTATCAGGTTTTGATTACTTAGTTAAAACATCTCCATATTAAAGGAGCTAAGCTTAGCTAACAACCATAGAACCTTACCTATTCACCTTTAGACTCTCTTATTGTCACCTTCGTTAAATAAATAATTAAGTTTTAAGTTTTATAATGTTCTGTAATTGTATTTAGGCTTGTGCTTTAAAAACTTTCTAAAGATTTTTTAAACATACTTCTCAGATTTAAATTGTACATAAAGTATTTTTGACCAGCTGGGCTTATTTATTTGGTATGTTAGGTTACTTGGAGAACACTGTCAAGCAAATAATAAACTTCAAGTTATTTGGGGGTAAATGGTATATGCTAGAGAATATATACAATTCCTAAAGTTTTAACATATTCTATTATAAAGTCTTCACTTGATGTAGTGATTATTGAAGTGTTGTGTGCCACAGAAATAACTGAATTTCCTTGCCAGCTATATGTAACTTCTCATCAGATCTTTAATCATGTCCATTTCTTTCTGTGTTTATAGTTATTGTTCTTATTCTCTTGCTAAATGTGTTACATCTTCAAGGAGACTCATAAAAGGACTTTTTAGAAAAAAACAAAGACAGGTTTTTTTATATCTTTAAAATCATGAAATTAAAATTGATACTTTCTGGTGAGCCTGGACTGGAGGCCAGGAACAGTGACCTTCTGGAACTGAGAACCTGGTCTGTGGGGGATAGGGATGAGAGCTGCATGAGTAGCCATGATCTAGAGCTTGTCTGTGAGGGAGCAGAGAAGGCTACACCATCAGGAATGAATCTTTTTGGACAGGGAAGGAAGGTGAGTCTCAGAGAATCTTTGGAATCTGAAAAGAATCTGAGGTCCTGAGTACTGCCCAGCAGAGGCCCTGAGGCTGGTGATCAGAGGTGACCCTATGCTGTGCCCACATACTAATTCAGACCATCTGTTCATGCAGAACCAGGAGAAATATCAGAGCTTCCATTCCTTCCCCAAACTCCCAGATCTTCCCTACGAATATAGCACTACACCAATGCCAAGCAAAACTTGTAGACCTGACCCTCAAACACCTTTGTATCTAGTGACATTGATCACCCTGTACAAGAGAAAGATCTATGTAAGTGTGTGCTAGGCCCATGCTGGCTTTGGGGTGACACCCCTTTATCAAACCATGCTCAATCCCTGCCCCCAAAGTGGGGTCTGTGACTGGGGTAGATGAACAGGCCAATGGTGACAAGGTGAGAACATCCATGACACAAGCCAGCTGCTGTCAAGTGCTGGGGAGGCCAGAGCACTTCTTTGAAACCTTCACGCAAACTTTTCTCCTGTGACCTTGAAGCCGGGCACACAGTAGGTGTTTCCAACATTTTGTTGGAAGTTGAGTGGCAGGAAGACCCAATGAGGCAGGGAGGGGACAAGGTGGCATCTCTGTGGCACGGATGTGGGAAGAAGGACATGCTAAGAACCACATAGGACCACCTGCAGAGCGGCCCCAGCCCAGTGGCCCAGCCTTGGCTCGAGAACCCCGGCCACTGACAGTGGGGCCAGCCTCCATATTGCTTCCAGTTGGCCCATGACAAGGCTCGGTGACCTGCTGCTGTGCCTCCCTGTGCTGCTTCTACCTTCCCACAGCCATCGCTGCCAAGCATACTGGAGCCTCGGAGTCCTGTGCCCAATGACCACTTAGGCAACAGAGCAGCTGACTTCCTGTCCATGCTGTGAGGGTCCTTGATATGTTGGGCTTTAAAGCTTTCAGCAGGTCCTGTTCTGTAAATGCGTGCATCCAACACTGGATGGGTTACAATTACCAATAATGAAAGAGAAGATATGTCTTGGTCCCTGTTCCTCCCAGGGTCTGAGTAGAAACTGCTTTCAAGCCTGAGATGGTTAGATTCTCTCTTAAAGTCAGAAAACTGACAAGACTCCCAAGGTCCTGCCCTGTCCTGCTGAGGATTTAAAGGGGATTTTCTGGGTAAGAAATAACAAACTACCAACTGGACAATTCTGCAGTGCTTTATTATTTGTTTAAGTATCTACTTTCTTGAGAGAGGTAAGATGGCAGAGTAGTAAGGGGCCCTAATGACATCTGGTCTCTGAAATTGAGCTAGATAACTATCAAATCATTCTAAACTCCTGGGAACTCAAACAGAGATTTAAGAAAAGAATTGCTGCAATTCTACAAATAGAAAAGTGACTACTTTTTGTAAGGAGGAGGTGTGGAGAAGTGAATCTGAGGAAAATAAGCAGCAGGGAGAGGAGTTTCTGTAAGCCTCGTACCAGAAAGTGATATAAACAGTGGAGAGCAGAAGTGGAACTTTTAGAAGTCTGTTCCAGTGGGGAATGTCTCTGCCTGAAAGACACTCAGGTGGCAAAGCTGGGTGGAATCCCAGGTGGGACAGTATGGTCTCAAGATCCCCCAGGTCACAAATAGAATGTGGGTGCCTTAGTGTAGCAGCATCCCTAAGCATCAGAGCAGGGATGCTGGATGCACACAGAGAGCCCAGGTGTGAGCTTTCTGCTGGTGTTACCATAAACCACGAATAGCTGCATGGCTGGGCAACTGCTCTCCACTTGGGCCGACCAAGTGGCAGAACCCCAGGGAGACCCCTCCCACCCTCACCTGGAAAAAATGTTAAAAGTCCATGACTCAAGAGTCTGTAAAATTTAGAGATTCAAGATGGGGTCATGTGCCTGACATAATGCTCAGTCACAGGCTGGGTGAAGAGTATGGAAGAAAACCAGGGAGAAAAGAGGAATTAAATGCTTTTCTGTTGGGACTCCCTGAAGAGTAGAGGGCAGGAATGTTCAGCTCCAGTTCTGGACACCAGTGTGCTGCCATTTTCATCCCCCAAATTCATGCTGAAAGCCATCATAGAACAGAAGCCACAAAGAGGAATCCAGAGCCACTTACACTGAGCCCAGCCCCATGACATGGGTGGGGCAACTCAGCACGATAAGTGAGAATGGGTGAACAGGCCCCTCACCCTGAAGACCAGCAGGAATATCCAGCTAAGACCATGTTTACCAATGACATAGAAGTACAAAACTCCAATACTAGAGGAAAATATATATAAGCATTCCTGTTTTTATCTCATGATGCTTTAGTCTTTCAGATTTATTTTTTTCCTTTTTAGCTTACTTCTTATCATATAAACTCTTTTATTTAAGTTCTTATTTTCATTTTTACACATACAATATAAATATATTCATTTTTGGCTTCTTTTCATTGTATTCAATTTTATTTTGTATATGCATAAGTTTTTCTTTCCTTACAATTTTGGGATCTATATTCTAAAAAACAGACTAAAAATACATCAAGGATCTAGTTTATTCTTCTGTTCTGAACAACTTCTTTTTGATTTTATTCTCCTTTTTCTTCTTTTTTTTCTTTTTGGGTTTCTCATTTCTTGTTCAGTGTGTATGTTTCTGGAGTCACTGTTGCTACTTTTGTATTTTGTTCTCTCATCTATTCTCCTCTGGACATAATGACAATATGGAAGAACTCACCCCCCTCCAAAAAAGAACAAGAGACAATAATGACTTCCAGGGGTTTAATAAGTAAGATGTTGGAACTAAAATTCAAAACAATGATTATAAAGATACTAGCTGGACTTGAAAAAAAAATAGAAGACACTAGATTATTCCTTTATGAAGAAATAAAATAATTAAAATATAATCAGATCAAAATCAAAAAGTCTAGTACTGAGGTGCAATAAAAAGTAGAGGCTCTAACTTAGGATAAATGAGGCAGAAGAGAGAGTGATATAGAAAACAAAATGATGGAGACTAAAGAAAAGAAGCTGGAAAAACAACTACTGGATCATGAGGGAAGAATTTGAGGGAAAAGTGATACTGTAAAGCAAAACAATATTAGAATACTTGAGATCCCAGAGAAAGTGGGGGAATAAAGTTTATTTGAGTAAATTATAACTAAGAACTTCCTTGATCTGGGTAAGGATTTAGGCATTCAAGTTCAGGAGGCACAGAGAACACCCACGAAATCAATAAGAATAGGTCAACACCTCGACATGTAAGAGTGAAGCTTGCAAATTTCAAAGACAAACAGAAAACCCTGAAAGCAGCTGAGAGCAAGAGGTTCTTAACCTATGAGGATAGAAACATAAGGCTGGCAGCAGACCTATCCACAGTGACCTGATATATTCAGGGTGAAAAATGGGACAAATGGGGAGCAAAGAATACTTCACCCAGCAAGGCTTTCATTCAGAATAAAATGGAGGATAAAGAGCTTCCAGAATAATCAGAAACTAAAAAAAAAAATTGTGATCACTAAACCAGCCCTTCAAGAAATATTAAAGGGGATCCTGTAAGTGAAAGAATACACCTTTCCCAGATTATATCTGGGTCACAAATCAGGTTTCAACCAATACCAAAAGATTGGGATTATTACTGCACATTTTAGGCCACAAGGCTTGAAAACTGGAACTCAACCACAGGAAGAAAGTTGGAAAGAACATAAATACATGAAAGTTAAAGAGCATCCTACTATATACTGAATGAGTCAACCAGGAAATTAAAGACTCTTTCAAAAATTCATGGAAACTAATAAAAATGAAAATACAACTGTTCAAAACCTTTGGAATCAGCAAAGGTGGTCCTACGAGGGAAATACATAGCAATACAAACCTTTCTCAAAAACAAGAAAAGTCTAAAATATACAACATAATCTTGCACCTAAAGGAGCTGGAGAAAGAACAGCAAGTAAAGTCTAAATCCAGCAAGAGAAGAGAATTAATAAAGATTAGAGCAGAAACCAATGAAATAGAGACCAAGAGAAGAGTAGAAGCTGGTTGATTAAGTCTTTCAAAGACTTAATAAGATTGATAAACCCCTAACCAGACAGAGCAAAAAAGAAAAGAGAAAGGCTCCAAATCAATAAAATCATGAATGAAAAAGGATAGATCACAACCAACACCAAGGAAATACAAAGAATTATTAGAACATATTATGAGCAACTATATGCTAACAAATTGGGCAATCTGGAAGAAATGGATACATTCCTAGAAACTGATGAACATCCAAAACTGAAACAGGAAGAAATAGAAAATTGAAACAGTAATTTAAAATCTCCTAAAAATAAGAGTGCCAGGCCAGATGGCTTCCCAGGGAAATTCTACGAAATAGTTAAAGAATTAATACCTATTCTTCTGAAGCTGTTTCAAAAAATAGAAATGGAAGGAAAATTTCCAAACTCGTTCTATGAGGCCAGAATTACCTTGATTTCAAAACTGAACAAAGACCCTACCAAAAAGAAGAATTACAAACCCATATCCCTAATTAAATTGGGTGCAAAAATTCTCACCAAGATACTAGCTAATAGGATCCAATGGTACATTAAATAGATTATTCACCATGACCAAATGGGATTTATTCCTGGGCTGCAAACGTGGTTCAACAATCGCAAAGAAAGGAAAAGAATCATATAATCGTATAATCCTCTTGATTGATGCAGAAAAATTATTTGACAAAATACAGCATCCTTCTTTGATGAAAACTCTCCATAGAGTAGAAATAGAGGGAATACACCTCAATATCATAAAAGTCATGTATGAAAAGCCCACAGTGGAATGTAAACTGGTGCAGCCGCTTTGGAAAACAGTGTGGAGATTCCTTAAAATATTAAAGATAGAGCTACCCTATGACCCTGCAATTGCACTACTGGGCATTTACCCCAAAGATACAGATGTAGTAAAAAGAAGGGCCATATGCACTCCAATGTTCATCGCAGCAATGGCCACAATCGCCCAACTGTGGAAAGAGCCAAGGTGCCCATCAACAAATGAATGGATAAAGAAGATGTGGTACATATATACAATGGAATACTATGCCTCCATCAGAAAGGATGAATATCCAACTTTTGTAGCAACATGGACTGGACTGGAAGAGATTATGCTGAGTGAAATAAGCCAAGAAGAGAAAGTCAAGTATTGCATGGTTCCACTTACTTGCGGTGCATGAGGGGTAAACTGGAGGACAGTGGGAGAAGGAAAGTAAATGGGAACTAGGGTAATCTAGGGAGGGAAACAAAACAACAGAGACTTTGGACACAAAAACAAACTGAGGGACTTGGAGGGAGGGGGGTGGAGGGATGGGAGAGCCTGGTGGTGGGTACTGGGGACACCTAAAGCTTGGAGCACTGGGTGTGGGGAATGGGGAATGAATCTTGGAACACTGGGGAAAAAATTTGGTAACAATAAAAAGAAAAGAAAAGAAAAGCCCACAGTGAATATCATTTTCAAAGGGGGAAAACTGAGAGCTTTTCCCTTACAGTCAGGAACACAACAGGGATGCCAACTGCCACCACTGCTGTTGAATGTGGTACTAGAAGTCCTAGCCTCAGCAATCAGACACCAAGAAGAAATAAAATACATTCAACTTGGCAGAGAAGAAATCAAACACTCACTCTTCACATATGTCATGATTCTCTATGAGGAAAAACCAAAAAAACTCCTCACCAACAATTCAGCAACGTGGCAGGATACAAAATCAAAGCACAGAAATCAGTTGCATTTCTGTACACTGACAATGTGATGGAAGAAAGAGAAATTAAGGGATAGATCCCATTTACAATTGCACCAAAACCCATAAGATACCAGGAATAAACCCAACCAAATAGGTAGAGAATCTGTACAGTAAAAACTACAGAACACTTATGAAAAAAATTGAGGAAGACACAAAGAGATGGAAAAACATTCCATGCTTATGAATTGGAAGAGTAAACATTGTTAAAATGTCTATATTGCCCAGAGCAATCTATACTTTCAATGCCATCCCAATCAAAATTCTACCAACATTTTTCTAAGTGCTGGAACAAACAATCCTACAATTTATATGAAACCAAAAAAGACCCCGAATTGCTAAGGAAATGTTAAAAAAGAAAAACAAAACTGGGGGCATCATGTTGCCTGATTTCAAGCTTTATTACAAAGCTATGATCACCAAGACAGCATGGTACTGGCACAAAAACAGACAGACCAATGGAACAGAGTAGAGAGTCCAGATATGGACCCACAAATCTATGGCCAAATCATCTTTTACAAAGCAGAAAAAATATCCAATGGAAAAAAGACAATCTCTTCAATAAATTGTGCTGGGAAAATTGGAAAGCTACATATAGAAGAATGAAACTAGACCATTCTCTTACACCACACTCAAATATAAACTTGAAATGGATGAAAGACCTCAATGTGAGGCAGGAATCTATCAAAATCCTAGAGGAGAACATAGGCAGTAACCTCTTTATCATCAACCACAGCAACTTCTTTCAAGACATGTCTCCAAAGGCAAAGGAAACAAAAGCAAAAATGAACTTTTGGGACTTCATCAAAATAAAAAGCTTCTGTACAGCAAAGGAAACAGTCAACAAAATAAAGAGGCAACCCACAGAATGGGAGAGGATATTTTCCAGTGACACTACAGACAAAGGGCTGATATCCAAGATCTATAAAGAACTCCACAAACTCAACAACCAAAAAAAGAGATGACCACATCAAAAAAATGGGCAGGAGACATGAAGAGGCACCTCTCCATAGAAGGCATATAAGTGGCTAACAGACACATGAAAAAATGTTCATCATCACTAGCTATTAGGGAAATCCAAATCAAAGCCACATTGAGACACCACCTTACATCAGTCAGAAATGGTCAAAATTAACAAGACAGGAAACAACAAGTGCTGGAGAGGATGTAGAAGAAAGGGAACCCTCTTACATTGTTGGTGGGAATGCAAGTTGGTGCAGTTGCTTTGGAAAACAGGGTGGAGATTCCTTTAAAAGTTAAAAATAGAGCTACCCTATGAATCTGCAATTGCATGACTGGGTATTTACCCTAAAGAAACAGATGTAGTGAAAAGAAGGGCCATATGTACCCCAAATGTTCATAGCAGCAATGGCCACGATTTCCAAACTGTGGAAAGATCCAAGGTGCCCTTCAACAGACAAATAGACAAAGAAAATATCATCCATATATACAATGGAATCTTACGTTTCCATCAGAAAGGATGAATACCTAACTTTTGTAGCAACATGGACTGGACTGGAGATTATGGTGAGTGAAATAAGTCAAGCAGAGAAAGTCAAATATCATATGGTTTCACTTACTTGTGGAGCATAAAGAGTAATATGGAGGATAGTAGGATAAGGAAAGGGAATGTGAATTGGGGTAAATCAGGGGTGGGGATGAAGCATGAGAGACTTTGGACTCTGAAACAATCTGAGGGTCTTGGAAAGGAGAAGGATTGGGGGATGGGTGAACCTGGTGGTGAGTACTGAGGGCACAAATTACATGGAACACTGGATGTGGGGCATAAACAGTAAATCTTGGAACACTGAAAAAATAAAATAATGTAATTAAAGAATATTTTTTAAATGAAATAAATAAAATAAAATTTGTGAGGAACCTGAATAGCCATGACAAAGAAAACCAAATCTGGGGGATCACAATGCCTGAGTTCAGGCTATATCACAAAGCTGTAATCATCAAGACAGTATGGTACTGGCACAAAAGCAGACACGTAGATCAATGGAACACAATAAAAAGCCCAGAAATGGACCCTCAACTCTATGGCAACTAATCTTGACAAAGCAGGAAATGTTATCCAATGGGAAAAAAAAGTCTCTTCAATAAATGGTGGTGGGAAAATTGGACAGCCATAGGTAGAAGAGTGAAACTGGACCATTCTCTTACACCATATAGAAAGATAAACTCAAAATAGTTGAAAGAGGGGTGCCTGGGTGGCTCAGTTGGTTAAGCGACTGCCTTCGGCTCAGGTCATGATCCCGGAGACCCGGGATCAAGTTCCACATCGGGCTCTCTGCTCGGCGGGAAGCCTGCTTCTCCCTCTCTCACTCCCCCTGCTTGTGTTCCCTCTCTGGCTGTGTTTCTCTCTGTCAAATAAATAAAATCTTTAAAAAAATAGTTGAAAGAGCTAAATATGGGGTGCCTGGGTGGCTTAGAGGGTTAAGCCTCTGCATTCTGCTCAAGTCATGATCTCAGGGTCCTGGAATAAAGTCACACATCAGGCTCTCTGCTCAGCAGGAGAGCTCTTTCTCTGCCTGCCTTTCTGCCTATTTGTGATCTCTGTCTCTGTCAAATAAATAAATAAATAAAATCTTTAATAAAAAACTGTTTAAAAAGAGCTAAATATAAGATAAGAATCCATCAGTATCTTAGAGGAGAACACAGGCAGCAACCCCTTTGACCTCAGCCTCAGTAACTTCTTGCTATACACGTCTCTAAAGGCAAGAGAAACAAAGGCAAAAATGAATTATTGGAACTTTATCAAGATAAAAAGATTTGCACAGCAAGGAAACAGTCAACCAAACAAAAAGACAACTGACAGAATGAGAGAAGATATTTTCAAATGCCTTATCAGATCAAGGGCTAGTATCCAAAATCTATAAACAACTTACCAAACTCAACACCAAAAGAACAAATAATCCAGTCAGGAAATGGGTGGAAGACATGAACAGACATTTCTCCAAGGAAGATATACAAGTGGCTAACAGACACATGAAAAAATGCTCAACATCACTTGTTATCAGGAAAATGCCAATCAAAACCACAATGAGCTACCAATTACACCAATTAGAATGGCCAAAATTAAGAAGAGAGGAAACAACAAATGTTGGCAAGGATGCAGAGAAAGGAGAACACTTACACTGTTGGTGGGAATGAAGACTAGTATAGCCACTCTGCAAAACAGTATAGAGGTTCCTCAACAAGTTAAAAATAGAGCTACCCTAAGCCTAGCACTTGCATTACTAGATATTTACCCCAAAGATAACAAATGTAGTGATGGGAAGGGGCACTTGCACCCCAATGTTTATAGCAGCAATGTCCACAATAGCCAAACTATGGAAAGAGCACAGACTTCCATCAACAGATGAATGGATAAAGAAGATGTGGCATATATATACAATACAATACTATGCAGCCATCAGGAAAAAAAAAGAGGGGTACCTGGGTGGCTCAGTCATTAAGAGTCTGCCTTTGGCTCAGGTCATGGTTCTAGAGTCCTGAGACTGAGCCCTGCATTGGGCTCTCTGCTCGGCGGGAAACCTGATTCTCCCTCCCTCACTCTCCCTGCTTGTGTTCCCCCTCTAGCTGTGTTTCTCCCTGTCAAATAAATAAAATCTTTTAAAGAAAGAAAAAAAAAGAAAGGAAAGGAAAGAAGAGAAGAGAAGAGAAGAGAAGAGAAAAGAAAGAAAAGAAAGGAAAAGAAAAGAAAAGAAAAGAAAAGAAAAGAAAAGAAAAGAAAAGAAAAGAAAAGAAAAGAAAAAAGAAATCTTGCCATTTGCAATGACCTGGATGGAAGTAAAGAGTATGCCAAGCAACATAAGTCAATCAGAGAAAGACCATATGATTTCACCCATATGTGAAATTTAAGAAACAAAACAGGATTTTAGAGGAAGGGAGGGAAAAATAAAAGAAGATTAAATCATAGAAGACAAACCACAAAAGACTCTTAACTGTAGGAAACAAGCTGAGGGTTTCTGGAGGGGAGAGGGTGAGGGGATGGGTAACTTCCATGCCAAGCATTAAAGAGGACATGTGATGTAAGGAGCACTGGGTGTTATATACAAATGATGAATCACTGAACTCTACCTCTGAAACTAATAATGCACACTATGTTAATTAACTGAATTTAAATTAAAAAAACAAAGAATGGTGGATTTAGCCATGTAGTGCTATTCTCCAGAGCCTCAAAACACCCCTGCCAAGTCATATTAATTATAATCACTTGTGGTGACCAGTCTCTAAGAAAGCTCTCAGTGATCCTGACCTACTGTATGCATACCTTTGTGGACTCACTGCCTTATGACAAATGGTGGACTGCATGACCCATAGGATGTTTAGGAAGTGCTGGTGTGAAACTTTCAAAGCTGGCTTCTGCTCTGTGTCCCAAGACATCTGTTCTGGAGGAAGCCCACTGCTTTGTCATGAGGATGCTCAGGCAGCCCTCTGGAGCAGCCCACGTGTGGAGAAGCTGAGGCCTCCAACAGCCATATAGGTGCGCCATGGGGGAAGCCCATCCTCCATCCCCAGTCGAGCCTTCAAATGCCTGCAGCCTCATGACAGAACACCAGCTAGAACTGCCCAGGCATAGCATTTCCAAATTCTTGAGCCATAGAAAGGGTGAGATGTATGAGACTTTTACTGTTGTCTTAAGCCACTGAGTTTTGAATTAACCCATCATGCAGCAATAATCACAGATAAGTTGATATTGGTGTTGATTTTTGATCCAAACTATTGACATTTCCTCAACCTGGTATATATTTTAGAAAAGGAATTTTAGAAACTGTTACATTTTTTAAAAGTTGCAACATTAAACCTTACCAGTATGCTCACTTTGCAAATATACTTCAGGAAAGCTCCAGCCCCTTCCCAGGACCTGGCTGCCCCTGAGACTCCTACAAAGATTCTGGAGCTTTCTCTGCAAGAAAAGTAGGCTGAACAAAGTGATAGCACTGATGGTCTAGTTTATTCCCACAGCCAAAGTGAATATCAAGAGTTGGCTATCTGGCTCAGAGGACTGAAGCTGGGATCTGGCAGGGAGGAGACCTCACTTTGCCCACTGTGCATCCTGCTCCAGGCTGAATTATCTTAAAAATACAGGAAAGAAAGACTTTATGATATGTAAACAAAATAAAAATTCAGCCAAAATTCATTTATACTGAAATGTTATGCAAATTACTTGCTGAACCTTAGCAGAAAGCAGCCAGGTGAAAAGGAGGGGCCTTGGAAGGGAGGTCACATTCCTTAAAAAACCCACACACGCATGTTCCACCAGGGCTTCATTACTTACTTGGTGCACACTGGCTAGGCTGGACCCTATGTACAGCTCCCTCCCCCACTGGAGCAGATGGGCCCAGGGCTTTTGTTTTCGGGATGAAGCAATGCAGGCTCCCCCAACCATAGACCATGGGAGTGCAGGAACTGGGGTCCCTGCCTGCGCTTTCCCCAGATTGTCTGCTTCCTTATTGGAAGCTGCTTTGCTTCTCATTGTGTGGATACTGGAATTTGGAGGTTCCTGGAGATGCTTTGAGGAGCTTATCTGAGAGAAGTCGCTTGGGTCCTCAGATCACCCTCCACGCATCACAGGCTCTGGGAGCGCCGCCACCAAGGCCACCAAGGAGTGGGCCACTGATCACCAGGGCAGGGCGCTGTGGGCCCTGCTGCCCACCAACCTGGGCAGGCTCCCACCTTGGACTCCACTATAGCAAAGCCTGATGGCAACTGAAAAAGAAAATCCTGGGGTGGGAATTTCGACCAAGGAAAGGGGAGTGAGTGCTTGAGGTCCAGCACCTGCAGGAGGCTTGGTCATGGTCGGAGGAGGGGGCCCTGGTAGAAATGGCTACTGGGGGTGCTGGACACCCTCTCTGCATCGCTGAATTCCTGATCCACCAAAACTGTGAGAGATGGTAGCTGTTTACTTTCCCCCCGAACTCCCCATCATCAGGGCCTGAGCATCATTCCAGCAGATAACCAGCAGATAAGCACCCATGGTAATAGGGTGAGTCTACGTCCTCATAGCAGGAAAGGGACGTGTGCTAAGAGGACCCCATCCCTGCTGGTTTCCATCCTGACATCAGGCATGTGCTCCCCCAAGCCAATTGAAGTTTTGGGGTGACAGCCAGCATTGAGATGGGAAAGGAGATGGAAGAGAAGGTGAGACCACAGTACCTCCCAACACTGCTGAACCTCAAAAGAAAGCTCTGTGAATTCCAAGGTGCCTCTCTTTTAGGAGCTTCAAATATGGGATTGTTTTCATGTCGGAGAATTCCCAGAAATTCTCCTGTATGCTCGTGTCCATATTCACAATGTGTGCCTCTCAGCCTTCCTGCCTCTGAAGGCACTCAGCCCCCCATGCCTGTGGCCTCTATCCCATCCCTGCTAGAGAGCAGAGAGTATGCTATGGGGAGAACAGAGGCCGAAAGGACAAGAGGTTCGGAGTTTTGTTCTGATTCTGTGACTCACAGTGTAACCACAGAGAGGCCTCTCCTCTCTGTATCTCTGGGGGAACACAAGAAATCATCTGGAAACCAGGGCCCCTAGATGCTTTGAGCTCCGTCTAGTTAAAGACTGTGATTGGGGAGCTGCGGCTCTTCCCAGGGCTCTAAGCTAAGTGCGTTTCACCAATTTTATGTGGAAATGGTGGCTGGACTCAGACGTGGTGTGATCATGCAGGAGCGTGTGGGCAGGTATTTGGGAATTTTCATGGTCCTTAAATCCTTTCATTGTGGAGAGGTCCCCTGGGCCCAAAGTTGTATTTGATGTCCAAGGTTTGTGGACCTTACTGGAGGCAGTGACTTCCTGGCACCTAAGACCATCGTGCTGGAGTCAAGGAACGTGCTTCCAGATCCAGGCTGGGCTTCCAACAGCTAGAGGTCTGAAACCAGTGAATTAAGGAGGGGGACCCCTGCCTTTCCCCCCTCCACTCTTCTCCCCACAGTGGAAAATCAGTGTTGTTTAAGCTCCCCCGTCTATGGTAACTTGTTATGGCCACTTGAGCTGCCTAAAGCACACACACGTATATACAACAACACACCTAGCAGGTTAAAGAAACCCTGTGCACCCCATGCTAACTACACACAAACAAATAAACACCCGAGGAAGCAAACAGAATAAGAACAACAACAACAACAAAGAAAAACCTACGCCAATAAACAAACACACCACATTCTACTATTGAAAAAAATCCCAAACACACCAAAGTCTAATACAGAAAACAAAACAACCAAAGAAGAATTAAAGTAAAAATTACTCGGAGAAAGAATTTCCATCCTATGAGCAATTTGAAATAAAAACTTCAGAATCATAATAGTGTCTCTACCATCATTTTCCATAATAAAACATTTATTATAACAGATAATGACCATATAGTAAGAGTCCCATTGTTCCAGAAACTGTATTCTAACCGAAACAGGATAATCATGGAAATACCTGCATGAGAACTGCACGTTCAACAGAACCATTGAAAATCATTCTTGTCAATCGGGAAATAAGTATTCCAGGTCAGAGAACTCTTCACTGAGATCTCAAAAGGAAGACAAGGTGGATTTTTTTTAACCTTTTATAGCACTGTGCCCTTCCAGAGGCCCCTCAGAGCGGCTCCCGGTCGTCTTCAAGGGCCCATCCACCTCCAAGTTCCACACTTATTTGAAACACTAAAATCTGATGGCAGATTTTGAAGTAAGGCACCTCTCTATTCTTTCAC
>PITA01031309.1:0-15391 GCA_004023965.1 Spilogale gracilis
TAAATGATACTTGTTTCTTATTTTTGCCTTGAATTCATAATCTTTATTTTAGTTCTGTTTGTTTGCTCAGGAGAACTGTTGCCACATTTTAAGATAAAATAACTTTGTTTGCTTATACATACATTATATGGTTGGGGGCCAAAGGAATAATTCTCTGATGTACTAAATAGAGTTAAGTGAAAGAGCAAAAACTGAAGCATTTAGGTATTTAGATAGAGTTCCCGAAATAAAATTTCCAAATAGAATGTCCCTCACTAATTCTTTCTCCAGTTTGAAAGGTTAGTATCTTACATTTCTCCCTTTTGGATCTCCAGAAACTGTTGGGGATATTATGCGTATCAATGTGAGGCAAAATCAATTAACTTGATGAATTTAATAAGAAAGTTATTTGTTGCCAGTGTAGTCCATTTCCCTCATTCATATTTAATTAGAGCATTTATCATGAGAAGAGGCATTATATATTGGCACTAGTGTTTATAGAACTTTATAACTGTTTGGACAAGGTGGTTCTTGAGAAGTGTATCTTAAGACATCGTTATTGTATAATAAAGCCTGTGTGGTCTTGCACTGATCGCTTTAGTGATGTTTTAAAGGATGATCAACATTTAAATTTTTGAAGTTTTCATTATACTGGATTTGTAATCTTCCATTCAGTGTCTTTTAAAATATTGCACAATTGACTCTTAACTGTATAGGTCAGAAGGCCTTAAAAAAACTAATTAGTAAAATTTCTGGCTACTTGCCTTTTAATTTAATTTAAATATGAATGAAGTACTTTAAGAATAGTGAATAGTAATACTTTTAAAAGGCACTTTACTGGAATGTGATGGTTTTATTTTTACATTTACAGTTTTCTACTCAGAAACCTAGTTTGTTTCTTTAGCTTTTCTTATATTTAGCTTTCCAGATGGGAACCTCCACTGCTTAGCTTTTCTGTACATCTGGTGCAGCATATTGGCTAATCCACTGTGCATAATAACTGTTAGTGATCCCATTCTTTCTCATTCATTCTTCTAGAGGTCTCAGCACAATCAAAGAAGGATGCAAATTAAGTTAATTGTGGTGTTCCTTTATTTTTACAGTTAAAGACACAGTTAAATGAAACACTCACAAAACTTAGAACTGAACAAAGTGAAAGACAGAAGGTTGCTGGTGACTTGCATAAGGTAAGACACTGCTTGTCTTGAAGATGCCATATCATCATGCTATGTTGTGCCTTGAATCTTAAGTAAACATACTGCTAATTCTGGATTTTTTTTGCATATTAATGTATTTATAAATTAACTGTTCTACAGTTGCATTTTTGGAACTAAACTTTTTGGCTTGTTTTCGATTATTCTTAATTTGTTTCATTGTTTCAACACATTTATATAAATAATTACTTTGAAAGTATAGATTATTCTATTTTTTTCCCAAAGATTTTATTTAGTTATTTGACACAGAGAGAGAGAGAGAAAGAGAGAGATAGCATAGGTAGGCAGAGAAAAAGAGGGAAGCAGACTCGCTGCTGAGTATAGAGCCCGATATGGGGCTCGATCCCAGGACCCTGAGATCATGACCTGGGCCAAAGAGAGGCTTAACCCTCTGAGCCACCCCAGTGCCCCACGTTTTTATTTTTTATCTTTGCCAATTTTTTTTTTTAGCTTTAATTTATTTTATTTTTTCAGTGTTCCAAGATTCATTGTTTATGCCCCACCCTCCGGTGCTCCATGCAATACATGCCCTCAGTACCCACCACCCAGGCTCACCCATCCCTCACCCTCTCCCTTCCAAACCCTCAGTTTGTTTCTCATAGTCCAGTCTCTCATGCTTCATCTCCCTCTGATTTACCCCAGTTCCCATTTCCTTTCCTTCCTAGATTAAGTTTTAAATGTAATTGAAGGTACTCTTTTTAAAAAAATTGGTAATATCCATATATTGTTTTGTTGGGATTTTCTTTGTAGTTGCTTACAAAGTGTGTTTCTTTTGATTTTTATAGATCCAAAATGTGTAGGCCTCTGATGTTTCAAAAATTTGTTCCTTTCATATATTTCTCTGTGGAAATACACTTTCTTTAATCTCATATATAAATAGTGAGTTTTTAAGATTACATTTCTTCCTCTGTACATTAGGATGCCAAGTTATTTATAATTCTATTTCTAGATATTTTTAATAGTGCAAGTCACATATGCTTGTATCAGAGCTGTTTAGCACTGTGATTATATTGGTGGGAGTCCTTAGCAAAACAAATACGTCACTTTAAAAAAAAAAACAAAATATTTTTGTTTTGTATGATAGAGCTTCTAATTGTTATGTAAAAGTCTAGGAATCCATAAAGAGTACATTTAAGATGATGAAAAAATAGGTGTAGGAATCCAGAATTGCTTCAAATTATTTTGGTGTTACTGTTACTAGTAGATAAAATGTGAACTCAGGATGTTTGTTTCAGAGCTCAAGTATAGGTTCATCATACATTGTCAAAGATGAGCAATCTGACTTAGTTTGATAGGTGATTTAAAATTTAAAATAAATCTCTTGATCAAAACATAAAACATGGCAGTTTTAGCCTACCAGTTTAGTTTCTCAGGTATTAAGGATATTAAACAGGTGGTCAAAGATAGGGATGTGCCGTGTTATTTATGATTGCTAATGCAGCAGTAGAAGACAGTGAACTGCCACATATCTGTAGATGAGAAATATTTTGCAGCACTTGATTAGAAATGCATATATTTATTGATACAAAAAATTAACAAAATACTTGTAAAACAAGCAAGTATAAAATGGATATGTTAAAATCCCATTTATATGAAATTTTTGCCCACATTTTCTGTTAGCACATATATGTATACAAGAGGGATCTGGACAAGAGGGCAAAGCCAACTGTTTAGGATTTGTGGGGCATACATGGTTTCTCTCACATACCCTTCTTTTGTGTGTTTAACACAACCCTTTAAAAATGTAAAAAACAATCAGCTTGGGAGTATAGGCTGTGGCCAGAATTTTTCTGATGCTTGGTCTAGGCTAATGTTAACTTAAATATCAGCTGTGCTGATTTCTTCTTTTAATGTCTTTACACATTTTCTCTATTGCTTGAACTTTTTAAAAACAGCATATGTTTTTATAATCTGGTCAGGGAGGAAACTGTTTTCATTTTGGAGGAAAAAACTGAGTAGATTGACTGTCTGTCCATTGTATTTTGAGATGAGCTTTAGTCTTGTACAAAATACATAAGAAAATCTCTCATTTTTTTCCTCATAATACTCCATTGTAGTATTTAGAGGCTACCATATTGCTTTCCTTCCAGGCTCAACAGTCGCTGGATCTTATCCAGTCAAAAATTGTAAAAGCTGCTGGAGACACTACTGTTATTGAGAATAGTGATGTTTCCCCAGAAATGGTATGTATTTTCTTTTACCGCAAATCTCTAGGCTACTTATCTTGTTGTAAATTATGTGAAGAATAAAAATGTGACTAACAAATGGTCTCTGACTAAAAAAATGATGTACTTCTGTCAGTAATGTTACATTCTTACCAAAGATTGTCTTTTCTTCCAGATATTTTATCTCTGAGATGCACTGTTTTTTATTAATGTTTGTTTTCACTTTAGCTAAGTAAGGTGGTACATTAATTGTAATGTTTATGTTGGAAGTATTATGGTATACAGCTGAAGAATGTGGATTTTGTTAGACTGCCTGCGCTTGAATGCTGACTGTGCTACTTTGTTAGCAGTATGACTTTGCACAAACTTTCCTTACCTTCTGTGTACTTCGGTTACCTCATCTGTGAAAGGCCATGATAATAGTACCAAACCTGTAGGATTGTTGAAGGGAATAAATGAGTTACTATCTGAGACACTTAGAATAGTGTGTAGCACTTACAATACTTCTGCCTAGTACTTAGAGCTCAATATATGTGAACTTACTTTTACTGTTAGGAATGTGCACTCCTTTGATGTCTGGCAGATTTTTTTTTTTTTTCTGAAAGGAGAAATGGATTTACAACTCTTAATCAGGGTCTAGATTTTTCTTTTGTTGGCCTAGTGACCCAATGTAGCTTTTTTTGGTGCAACCTACTTTGTGTCACTAGATAGCAAACATTGTTTCTGTATGTGGTTTTGTTAATTTTTATGTCATTTTCAAGATTTCTCATTTTGTATTTAAAACAAAATATTTTCTGTTTTAGGTTGCAAATGCCTTATGTTTGGAGTTTTTCATCACTTTCCTCTTCTCTTTAGGAGTCTTCTGAGAAGGAGACGATGTCTGTAAGTCTAAATCAGACTGTCACACAGTTACAGCAGTTGCTTCAGGCAGTAAACCAACAGCTCACAAAGGAGAAAGAACACTACCAGGTACTAGGTAAGAATAACTGAAGGACTGTTGTCTGTTCACAGCTCATTGACAGAGTGTGTGTTGAGTGTATTCATAGTGGGTGTTTACCAGGACTACAGGAGCTCCCGGTGCCCTCCTGGAAGTATTCCCTCTCTCTCTCTTTAATCTCTGCAGATGACAGCTTTAGCTTTCTTGGAGTTTTATTTCCATCTCTTTCATATTTTGGTCTTGCAGCCTGAAGGGGGCAATCCTTTTGTTTTTGCCTTTTTTGACCTTCTTATAAGACAGATTCTCTTACACTTCTTTATCTAGGTTTGTTTATTGCATAATATGGGCAGCTGCTTCTGTAGTTTATCCTGATCTTAGTTTTGGTAAAGTATCTATGTGAAAAAAGACTTGGTAAAGTTAAAATGTTTTTACTGAGATTAGATTCTGAATTGAAAAATCAAGTCATCACAATTTCTTTAAATTGGAAACTGAGTTTTTACTAAGTCTGCTTATAAGATAGTCAAAGAAATTCCATTTTTAAGCCTATCATTAACTAAACCATATTAAGAAATTTTATTGCTGGGAGTCTGGGTGGCTCAGGGGGTTAAGCCTTTGCCTTTAGCTCGGGTCATGATCTCAGGGTCCTGGGATTGAGTCCTACATTGGGCTCTCTGCTCAGCAGGGAGCCTGCTCCCCCCTCTTTCTCTGTCTGCCTCTCTGCCTATTTGTGATCTCTCTCTCTGTCAAATAAATAAATAAAATCTTTAAAAAAATTTTTTTTATTGCCCTCCAGATAGGTTAGGTGTCCTGGAAAAGTTGGATGGATCACCATTTTGGTTATAGGGGCGTTCTGTCTCACTTTTTATTTTTTTATTTTTATTTTTTTTATTTTTATTTTTTTAAACATTTTGTTTATTTATTTGACAGAGAGAAACACAGCGAGAGAGGGAACACAAGCAGGGGGAGTGAGAGAGGGAGAAGCAGGCTTCCCGCCGAGCAGGGAGCCCCGATGCGGGACTCGATCCTGGGACTCCGGGATCATGACCTGAGCCGAAGGCAGTTGCTTAACCAACTGAGCCACCCAGGCGCCCCTGTCTCACTTTTTAGAGTGATTGTCCTCTGGTCTGCCTTAGCATAAACTCTCCTTTAAAATGCTATTCAGGTCATTTACCTCCATAAAATTTTGTAGACAAATGCAGCTCATTCTTTTAACCTGTCAGAAAAAATAATTATACCTTAATCTTTGTCCTTCGTAAGCTGACCTCTCCATTGCCTACAGTTAAACTTCCTTCTCATTTCCTCCCTTCTCCAAATTAGGAAATAATTTGCTTCCTGCTTCGCTGGTAACTCTCTTTCCCATGTCTTCAGCCTTATTCTTATCCCTGAACATGCTCTTCCTGTTCAGTCTGGAAAACCTGCTCTGATGTCATGTTTTAACCTTGAAAACCTTCTAAAGAACCTTTCTTTAGGTTACCACCTTAAAAATTTGTTTGACATCACTGTTTAACAGAGATTGTTAAAATGAGAAACTATTCTCCCTATATCTACTTCTTGTTATTAACAGCTTTGTGTACTCTAGAATGCCATCCCAATGAAAGCTTCTTTGCTGAGGTCATTAGGGATTTCCTGATCACCAGATCTAATACAAGCCTTTGCTTTGATACTGAAAGTATAAGAAAGTATGAATTTCCAGTATGAGAGACTGAAATTAGTTCTAAAATATGCTAAATAGACTAAAGTCCTCCCATAGGCCTTGGTGTGATAAGGAAAGGGCTTCATTTCTGAGAGCCTAAAAAATTGTAAGATTACTTATCACCCCATGCCTTCCAACCTTGTCAGTAGTCTCAAAGGTGTTCTTTAATATTTCTTTTTCTTCCCAAACACGTAGTCTGCTCATACTAAGTCTTATGAACCTGTTTCCACATCGGTCATTTTCATGTTAAATTTGAGACTTCTACTGATTTGTTGGTAGTATAACACTTTTATTTTTCGGATTTTTTTCTTCCTGATTTACGAAATTATAGTAACTTGTTAAATATGTAGATCCTGGCAACACAGCTAAAACCGAACTATTATTTGGCAGGCAGCTCCCATAAGTGATAACTCTTCCATCAGCTAATGAACTAAGTCCAGATTTGGCAGGTGAAAAGGTGATTGAGTATCAGCAGTGCAATGTGAAGGGTAGAATGGATTGTATGAAGATCAGGGTCTACCAGGCAGTTGAGAACTCTGTAACCCCTCCCTATAGTTTCCCTGGTTCCACAGCCTTCTTTGTACCCTTTAAATGTTTGTTACCCAGTTTTTAACTTCAACTATCATTTTTGCTGGGTATATTCTTATGAACTGTTTATTTCCTTTTAAAAAGGTGGTGGTGGGAAGAGTCAGAGGGAGAGTGAGAATCTTAAGCAGGCTTGATGCCCAGTGTGGAACCTGTCACAGGGCTCCATCTCACAACCCTGAGATCACAACCTGCGCCGAAATCAAGAGTCTGACATTCAACCAGGCGTCCCTCTTGTGAACCCTTTTAAAACTAGTACCTATATTGGATGAAAAAAAAAAACCAAAAAAAACCCCACTAAACTACCTAGTAATTAAGTTGGAAATATAGCTTGTTTAGTCATTGAAATGTAGGTACTACATTAATATCTGATGTTAGAAGACTTGTTCTTTTTTAATATATATGCAAGTACATTATCATGTTTGTTAAGGGAAAAACAGTTTGTTTTTTTTTTCAAAGATTTTATTTATTCGACAGGGAGAAACACAGCCAGAGAGGGAACACAAGCAGGGGGAGTGAGAGAGGGAGAAGGAGGCTTCCCACCGAGCAGGGAGCCCAAAGTGGGGCTCGATCCCAGGTCTCCGGGATCATGACCTGAGCCGAAGGCAGTTGCTTAACCAACTGAGCCACCCAGGCACCCGAAAAACAGTTTTTAAAAAGCAAAAATGAGATGATATACAGTTATTTGGTTTTCTAAATCCTAATATACATTACTTAGCATTTCTCTGAGCAATAGGGGTGTGTGTATTGATCTTAAATCCTTAATTTGAAAGACCTTAGACCTTTCTTTTCTTTTGGAAGTCTTCCTATCTATCTCCTATCCTCCCACCCCCAAAAAAGATTGTCATCTCTTCCCTTTCTTTGTATGAATTAACTTTTTTCTTTTTTTTAAGCTTTGGGCCAGCAACCCTAGTACTTTATAGTGTGCTTTTTGCTGTTATTGTTCCCAGAGACCTGTTTTTTTCTCCTTACATTTCTTTCATATCTGCTTATCTTCTTAGTGTTCAAACTATATATCTGACCATATTAGATGATTTCATTACTCCTTTGTCTTAGTCTGTTTGGGCTGCTGTAACAAGAATCCCATAGACTGGGTGGCTTAAATAACATTTATTTCTGACAGCCTATGCATGGCAGAAGGGGCAAGGGAGCTCTCTGGGGTCCCTTTTAGAAGAACACTAATCCTATTCATGATGGTCTAGTCTTCCAAAGGCCTCACCTCGAAATGCTTTACATTGGAGGGTTAGAATTTCAATATATGAATTTTGGGAGTGGACACAAACACTCAGACCATAACACTCAGATTCTCTTACCTTGGAACTGTTTATGGAATCCTTTGGAGGGAGGAGGTTAATTTTAACAGCAGTCACTTTGAGTATTGCTCTAAGTTTGAGAGGCTTCTTAGTTGTGGTCATTTGCTTAATCTACGCAGCAATCCAGGGCAGTGGGTGTGTACGTGTTATTATTATTATTATTATTATTTTTTTTAACTTCCATTTTACAACAGACCCTCAGAGGTTCTGGAATCATGCAACTAGTAACTGGGTGAGCTGGGATTTAAATCGAGGTGATCTTTGCCCAGGGCCTGTACTCTTAGTCACTACTTTTCTTCTGTAATTCAGGGATTTTGTGCCCTGCCCTCTTTTTCTTCATGCATTTTTCCTCCTCATTCTGTCTAATCCTTTGTTGCCCGCCTTTTTCAAGTTTGTGTTGTCAGTTTTGACTTTTTCCTAAAGTATTTTGTTTGTCAGTAGTGAGTTGGAGAGGCTTTTAATGTTACCCAGAAAAAATCGAGGTGAAGTTTTATGTATGTGTTTTGTATGTATGTGCTCTCCCTTATTCCATGTGGCAAATAGCTTTTATGATGTAGTTGTCTCGTTTCTGAAAGAAAGATGTTTTATTTTATAGTGGTGTTGAAGTATAAGGATTAGTGTTCCAGGTAAAAACTAGCTTTTATTGCTGCACTTTACACTTGGCTATCACATAGCTCAGGTTTTTATTTTCTGTGGTTTATTTACCTAGCACTTAGAGTGTCCTGTACCAGTGGGCTGTGTAGACTTTCTGATCCAGTGTTAATCTTGTTTTTAATTAGAGAATATGATAGCCAGTGATAATTTTGCTTTTTCACTTTCTCATTCTTTTCCCCTTGACTATTTATTTTGGAAAAGTTCACACATGAAAGTTGAAAGAATAGTGCAACACTCATACATCCTTCACCTGCTTCATCTCTTTCCATGTATATATGTATTTGGTTAATGTCAAACCATTTGAAAGTAACTTTCAGATATGATACTTTATCCCTAAGCACTTGGGTATGCATCTTTGAGAACAAAAGCATTCTCCTATAAATCTGTAGTACCACTGTCACATCCAAACAAAAGCGGTAGTCACATAAAATTGTCCATTGTTAAACCCATGATCAAGTTCCCCAGTTATACTGCAGGTATCTTCTTAGCTATTTTTCCCAAACCAGGAGCCAATCAGAATTTATATATTGCATTTGGTTAAGTCTTTTTAGTCTCTAAGGACTTTTGAAGTTTAATTTCTGACAGTGATTTTATATGATTTGAAAAGCTTCACGTGACCTCAGAAAATTTCTGTCTGAAGCTTTGTTTATCCATGGGAGAGAGTAGTAAATTTCAGTGCTACTCACCTTACTAGCTTTATATTTTCTTGAGTAGAACTAAAAAAATGGATTCCCAATGTTCTCTTAACGTTTCTAATGGTATTTCTAAATCCTCATGTTGTTCTGTTTGGTCTGAGGTTTTCACTCATATTTTTAAGTCCACCTCAAAAACTTCTGAATCCTGTTATTTCTGTCTTGTTTTTGATTACCATTAGTACTAAAAGTGCTTTGATCCAAATTGAAAGAGCCATGCTAGATCAAATAGGATATGTATTTTTGGTGTTTGACTAATGTCTTCTGATTGCCTTTTGTTTCTTGTTTTAAAATGAATTTCTTTCTGATCTTTTACAGAGTGAAGTAACTGGGAAACTGTTCATTTAAGGATAACAGAAGGCATTGTAATATATTTTGCCAAATTAAAGCCTTATTTATGTTTTCACCCTTTCTACTATGTCGGAAACACTGAACAGAGTTTTGTCTTTTCTAATCCTTGTTAGACTACTGATTTAAAGAGAGAAAAAAAAGCCAACTCTGTAGACACCTTCAGAGTTTAGTTTTATAATAAAAACTGTTTGAATAATTAGACCTTTACATTCCTGAAGATAAAATAAACATGTAATCTTTTATCTTATTTTGCTCAATAAAATTGTTCAGAAGATCAAAAGTGGTAAAGACAATATAAAATTTAACATTTTAATACTGATGTACACTGTTTTACTTAACATTTTGGGGGGGAGTAACTGCCTCTGACTTCAAGAAAACACTCTTTTGTTGCTAATGTAATCCAATTTTTGTAATGGCGTCAGCAAATAAAGGGATGCTTATTATTCAAACTTGCCCTCATTTTCATTGTGCTCTAACAGATCTCATTAGCTCTTCAGATCAGCATAATTTAGAACACAGTTATTAATTGCAGCTCTTGGACAAGGGTAAGATAGGTATTGTTGCTCATACAGCTTCTGTAAGGGGAGTTTTGGGTCTTCCGCGGGGCTCTGTGTGGTGTGTCCCAGTGCTGTGCATGCAACAGTGCTGTGTGCTGTAGAAAGGCTGAGGCAAGAATTTAGCTTTCAGACCCACTACTCCAGCTTTCGGTGGAAGAGCTCTGCCTTTACACTTACCGTTATTAACCTACAATAGATGACTTTTTAGTGTCCTTCTTGTCAGGCACTGTGTTACACAGTTTGCATGTGTTATTTTTTGTTGAAAAAAGTTTTAAAGAATTTGATGCGAGCGCTGAACCCTGAAGATGCTAACTAACCACTGAAAGCTGTCTTGTGCCATTGAATATGAAAGTGCCTATTAGGCCATACTGTGGGCTCCTTGCTATTTCAGTTATGCTTCTACTTAAAACTCTCTTATCTTGGATATCCGTCTTGGCTTGCTTTTTCACCATCTTGAAATCTGTTTGAGTGTTACCTTTCTCATCAGGTCTTTCTGGACCATCCAGTATTCCCCCGCCTCCCTATCCACCTACCTATTTTTGTTTTAATGGTTATAGCCTCCGGTATATACTTGGTCACATCTCCTCTTCCCACTAACGAGTAGCTCCACGAGGGCAAGAATCCTCTCTTCTGTTTTTTGCTTTTCCCCTAGCCTTTAGCCAGGTACCTGACACTTCTTTGTGCTCAGGTATTGAAATGAATGAATGGATGAAATTCATTTTTATTGTTTGAGATTTGAAGTGGTGCCTTTTCTTATTATCCCATATATACCAGATAGTATTTCTAAAGTATATAGAGATAAACTGAAGAGGCTGCTCATGGCTGTGATGATTGGCTTGAGGATTTGGACTACCCCAGGCCTCACCTGGCCTGCTTTTAGCAGACCACTAGAAAATTGATCTGAAGGCCAGATACCATATCATTGTCATCCTTTAATCTTTTTCCTTGGCTCTTGCCTGTAAAGATACCCATGTCTCTGCCATCTGAAAAAGGCAAACAAATCTCATCTTTCTTTTGCCATTTTCCTCTCCCTTCACAGCTTAGTTCCTCAGAAGAAATGTGTAATTATTTTTCAGACTCTTTGTATGTTTGATTTTTTAAAAGTTAAAACAATTTTTAAATTATTAAATTAAGGATTAAGTCCAGTCTCTTATTAATTTGTGTTCCCTCCCTCAACATCCCAACCAATACACATTCATCTTTTTGCCTCTGAAGTGGCAGGAAGTTCATAACATAGTCATTCCAATTTGGGACAGTTTTAGAATTGTCTCTTCCGTCCTCAACTGTCCACCTTTCCCCAGTGGCTTATAAACAGATCCCTGAGAGAGGAAAGGAACGTCCAGAGAGAGCGCGTCCTGTGTCCTCTGTCTCTAGTAACTCCCCTCGCCACTATTGCAGCCAATTGAGGCAGGAAGCCGGAAGAAAATTACTCAGGTTGAGGAGAACTGACAGGGAGGGGAGAATGACCAAATTCACAATGTTCACAAAATTATGCATGGTAACAAGATGCATTCTAATGGATTTCAGTGTAACAGTGCCAAAAGCTCACTGATGGGGTTTCAGACTCCACGTTGTAATTAATCTGTAACTACACCATGTTGAGTTTCGCTCTTCTGTCTGACAATACCTACAGTGGTCTGAAATGGCTGCTGCTCTGTTTTCCAGTGACATGTTATCTGTGTCCAGAAGCCAGATTTTCTTCAGGCACTTCAACCCAGACAGTATGTTACAGCAGATTGCACACAGAAGCAGCTGGCTTCCATTAGGCCTGATAGTAAAGAAATTTGCAAACATGTAACGTAATGCCAGTTTTGGGGGCCTGGGTGGCTCAGTGGGTTAAAGCCTCTGCCTTCATCAGGTCATGATCTCAGGGTCCTGGGATGGAGGCCCGCATCAGCCTCTCTGCTCAGTGGGGAGCCTGTTTGCTCTGTCTGCCTGCCTCTCTGCCTACTTGTGATCTCTCTCTGTCTAATAAATAAAATCTTTTAAAAAAAAGGAAAAAGTAATGCCAGTTTTCTCACTACATCTTTTTGGTTGGTTTTTATTTTGGAAGACGAAGTTACGTTTCACGAAAGCATTCATTATGTTGTTATTTTAAAATGAACATTTAAAAATGTTTCTTGGTTTCAGTTTCTAGTACATTGAATATTATAGAAAGAACAAAAAAGCTTTGAAAGTATAAAAGATTTCTAAGGCCAAAAATTTTAGAGGTGCTTATCTTAGCATGTTGTTTTTTTTCCAACACCGGGCAACTCTGTTGTATTTTGTTGTGTATTTTGTTTTATATTTATGAATTAAAAATGTTAAAAACATTTTCAGTTTTTTTTTATTTTGTTACGCTTTGCCGACTTCTTGTTCTTAAAATTTTTCGATTCTTGTTTTCTAATTTATTTTATCTTTTTAATTTATTTTTTATTTTATTTTTAATTAGTTTTAAAGATTTATTTATTTGACAAGAGAGAAACACAGCTAGAGAGGGAACACAAGTAGGGAGAGTGAGAGGGAGAAGCAGGCTTTCCACCAAGCAGGGAACCTGATGTGGGCCTCGATCCGGGAACTCCGGGATCATGACCTTAACCGAAGGCAGATGCTTAACGACTGAGCCACTTTCTAATTCATTTTAGACTAAATTCTCTGTACTTTGCATCCTACAGATTTTGATATGTGGGGATTTTTCAGTTCTTAATTTAAAAAAAAAAATCATACGTATTTTAAGCATACAGAAAATCATAGAAAATAATGGAAAAAAAAACCTATGAGTATCCTGTCAATATCAAATAACATTTTGTCCTACTTAGGTTTTATTTTGTTTTTAAACATAAGGTACAGTTTAAATTGCTTGTATAACCTTCCTGGTCCATAGGTAGCCACTGCAACAAAGGTGATGTTTAT
Organism: Spilogale gracilis; assembly: GCA_004023965.1. Classification (NCBI taxonomy): domain Eukaryota; kingdom Metazoa; phylum Chordata; class Mammalia; order Carnivora; family Mephitidae; genus Spilogale; species Spilogale gracilis. The sequence goes on from PITA01031309.1 coordinate 13,033, forward strand.
CATTTAATCTCATGTTGTTACCCAATTAACATATATATGTGTGTCCAGAAACACATTTTTTGCATGTTTTTGAACTTTATATAAATCATTTTGCTATTTATTTGCTCAATATTAGCTTTAAAATTTATACATGGAGCTTTTCTTTGTTTTTAGCTATGGATATCCCACAATTTATTTGGTATATTCCTCTAAGGAACATTTAAAATATTAACAATTTATGAAAATTTTATGTAACTTTATTTCCTTAAGAGATTATGTTTTTGGAGTGTGTATTTTTCACATCACGGATTTTTTTTTTTTCCTTTCTTTTGAGAGTGAGAAAGTGAGAGGTGAGGGGCAGAGGGAGAGACAGAATCTGGAGCAGGCTCCATGCAGAGCACAACACAGGGTGGGGGGGTAGGGGTGGCTCAACTTCACGATCCTGAGATCATGACCTGATCAGAAATCAAGAGTCAGTTGCTTAACTGACTGAGCCATCCACGTGGCCAAATCATGTTTTGTTTTGTTTTTTAAATACTGTTTCCTAATATTGCTTTTGGTCTGTGAATATGATTTGTATGACACCAATTTCCTGAATTTGTGGAGACTTTAGAAGAAAGAAAAACAAAAAAAAAATCATTTGATTTAGAATAAAAGAGGATTTATCAGCAACAATGCTGAGTTGTGGCAGGAAATGATTTCATTAAATGAAATTTGAAATTCCTTCAAATAATTTTACCAGGCTAGTTCTTATCCTCTTTAGTTAAAAAATTAGAAATTATTGGGTAATATTTATTTTCTGGTGATCTCAGGAACACAGGAAACAAAGAGGTGGGTGAAGATCTTACATTTATGCATTTTCTTGCTATGAAGAATCAAGAAGTCGTGGGTTTGAATTAAGAGCAGGTTCATTTGGAGCTATTCAATACAGAGTTCTTAGGATTTCATTCATTGCCAGAATAGAGAGTTTCTGTTTATCTGCTCAAAGCAGTATTCATTTAAAAATATAAAAAAGCATGGTATTACTATAATCTGTAGATGATAGTTGTAGGAAATGGAAATTTGTTCTTACATGGACTAATTGTGTTGATAAACGTATCTCCATCATCATCTAAATTGTGCAGGCTTTTCAGCCCTGGGCATCTAGTTCTCCTTGCTAGCTATGCAAGTAATAAAGCAATGTGGCTCTTGTAAATTCTAACCCAAATGCAACAATGAATTTTCTTCAATTCCTTGGTTCCCAGTGGTCAATATTTTTAAATATTCCAAGCAATTGAAGAGAATGGGTATTTTCTATTTGTTAAATTCAATTTGTTAATTGATATATTCCTACAATGTTTCTGGTTTATTAGCTCTGAGATGGGGCTCAAGAATTTGCAATTTGGAATGAGTTTCAAGTGATGTTGATGTGGGTTTGGTGACCACACTTGAAAAATCATGCATTGTGGTTTTTAATTTTCATTTCTTTCTTCTTTTGCACTTTCTTTTCAGTTTTTTTTTTTTTTTGTCAAATGAGAGTTCTCGTTCTCAAACATTTCTAAATATTTTTTTATATTCTATAATTTCTACAAATTCAGGGAGGTGGAGAGAGATTGCAGCATGTCAGCCTACCACCTTGAAAACGGAATTCTCCCAAAACTTAAAAAAAAAAAGATGTGCTAATTGGTGGTTTTCTTGGTGTTCTTGGTGTTTCTTGATATTTCCAGGTTTTGCCACAAGAGAAGTATTTTCTTAAAAACAAGTTTATCTTTTTTTTTTTTCCGGTTTTAATCATAGGAAAATTTATTATGTGGGACTTTTTTTTTTGCTTTGTTTGAATTACATATTTTTTTTTTATTGTTACTAAAATTTTTTTTCCAGTGTTTCAAGATTCATTCCCCATTCCCCACACCCAGTGCTCCACGCTTTAGGTGTCCCCAGTACCACCACTAGGCTCTCCTATCCCTCCACCCCCCTCCCTCCAAGTCCCTCAGTTTGTTTCTGTGTCCAAAGTCTCTGTTGTTTCGTTTCCCTCCCTAGATTACCCTAGTTCCCATTTACTTTCCTTCTCCCACTGTCCTCCAGTTTGCCCCTCATGCACCGCAAATAAGTGAAACCATGCGATACTTGACTTTCTCTTCTTGGCTTATTTCACTCAGCATAATCTCTTCCAGTCCAGTCCACGTTGCTACAAAAGTTGGATATTCATCCTTTCTGACGGAGGCATAGTATTCCATTGTATATATGTACCACATCTTTATCCATTCATCTGTTGATGGGCACCTTGGCTCTTTCCACAGTTTGGCGATTGTGGCCATTGCTGCGATGAACATTGGGGTGCATATGGCCCTTCTTTTCACTACATCCGTATCTTTGGGGTAAATGCCCAGTAGTGCAATTG
>PITA01031310.1:0-15388 GCA_004023965.1 Spilogale gracilis
CTCTCTCTCTCTCTCTCTCTCTCTCTCTCTCTCTGTCAAATAAATAAATAAAATCTTAAAATAAAATAAAAATGACTTAGAGTGTATAGAAATCATTTTGACGAGCTTGTGTTCAAATGTTATTCTCTGTAGACTCCCACCTATAAAAATCGTCTTATTAAATAATTGGTGTAACTTATGCTGGTTTCACTTGAGGACAAATTTTCCTCACACTTCTTATATCCTTTACTTGTCTAAATTGAGTGTGATTTCTCATAGATGTTATTGTGATACATAATTTAGAATTTTTTATTCTGAAATTTTGAGGTAAGAAAACTGAAATTTTGATTTTATGACATTCTTGCAGGAAATGCAAAAAAAATTTGAAATAGAAGTTCCTTCAAAGATTCATAGTTTAGGAGTGCCTGTTGGCTCAGTTGGTTAAGCATCTGCCTTTGGCTCAGGTCATGATTCCAGAGTCCTGGATCAAACCCTATGTCAGGCTCCCTGCTGAGCAGGGAGCCTGCTTCTCCATCTCCTTCTGTCCCTTCCCTGCGCATGCTCGCCTCACTCCCCTCCCGCCCCATGCACATTCTTTCACTCTCCAATAAGTAAAGTCTTAAAAATGATTCATAGTCTAAATAGGATAAAATTAATAAGGGTTAAATAAAATTGTTGATATTGTAGGAGTCATGAATACTGGAGTACTAAGCATGTCAATCAAATTTGTATTTCAAAATATAAGCTACTACCTATTATTCTTTGGATTGTCACTGAAATTTTATAAACATTTACTGTCTGTCTCATAATGGGCCTCTTGAAGTTCTTCAGCTAATACAAAATCTCTTCATATTCACACTCACTTTCAATCTATTTACTATTCATCCCTTGAACATTCTCAATTCTTATAACTAAAATTAATTGTTTTGACAATGATTTCTGTGCTTTATTTTTCCTCGTATCTTTTCTACACCCTTTATTGGCTGAATGCTCTCTGGCAATTTGTAAACCTCTATGCTTCAGGTTTCTCGTCTAGAGCAAAAATATAAAGTTCTTAGGAAAATTATTGACATATAGCAAAATTTACATATGCTAAAGGTGATAAGTTTTGTAACTGATGTGACATGGATGTGTTTTGTTTGCATAAGGTATGACATCGTCATTATTATCTTAATTTGTAGTTGAAGAAACTGAGGCTCAGATCACTCCAGAGACTCACTTAAGTAGAAAAGCTAATTGGAACATAGCCTTGAGTGGCCCACAGACTATTTTCCCCTCTGATTCTCAAGATCAATAGCTGTTTTTCCCAGAACTTCAAAAATATGGAAAACTTAGAGAAACCATGAGATATATCAGTAATTAAGAATTTTGAAGATAGTGCTAAAAACTTTCCCTTCCTTTCTGATGTAAGTGTAGACTGCCCTTGTTTTGTTATTTACACTTTCCTAGATGGTGTATCTCATTTCCCCTAGCAGGTTGTAAACTTTCTGATGGAAGAGACTAGACAGTGTGCTATTGTGTATCATTTGCAGTACTTAATAAAATGTTATGCTAAGGGACGCCTGGGTGGCTCAGTTGGTTAAGCGACTGCCTTTGGCTCAGGTCATGATCCTGGAGACCTGGGATAAAGCCCCACATCAGGCTCCCTGCTCAGCAGGAAGCCTGCTTCTCCCTCTCTCGCTCCCCCTGCTTGTGTTCCCTCTCTTGCTGTGTTTCTCTCTGTCAAATAAATAAATAAATAAAATCTTAAAAAAAATGTTATGCTAAGAACTTAAATATAAATATGTTTTTAATAGCTTAAAGTGATTTAATTGATGTAAAAGCAATAGTGTGATATAAATAGGAAAGATACTACATTTTCCTGATGAACTTTAGAAGGAGTGAGGTCAAGAATTTATCTAAGATCACACATCTTGGTCACAGAAACCTGGGTTCACTATTACTAGTTAATCCTAAATAAATATGTGTTGAATAAAGAAACATCCTAGAGATAAGTTTCCCAGGTGCCTCAGTTGGTTAAGTGCCTGCCTTTGGCTCAGGTCATGATCTCAGGATCCTGGAATCAAGCCCCCCATGGGGCTCCCTGATCAGCAGGGAGACTGCTTCTCTATCTATCTGCTCCCCCAGCATGTATGCACTCTCTTTCTCTCTCAAATAAATAAATAAACTCTTTAAAAAAAAAGAAACATCCTAGAGAAAACTTCTGAGTATGGAACAAAGAACAGTGTCATCAATTTACAAAATGGTCTTACAACACATTCTATTTTTTTAAAGTTTTTATTTAAATTCCAGTTAGTTAACAAATAGTGTAATATTAATTTCAGATGTACAATTTAGTGACTTAACAGTTACACACAACACCCAGTGCTCACCAAAAGTGCCCTCCTTAATCCCCGTCGCCTATTTCACCCATAAACCCCCACCAACCTCCCCTCTGGTAACCATCAGTGTGTTCTTCATAATTAAGAGTCTATTTCTTCATTTACCTCTCTCTATCTCTCTTTTCCCCCCTTTGTTTTGTTTCTTAAATTCCACATATGAGTGAAATCATATGGTATTTGTTTTTCTCTGACTGACTTATTTCACTTGGCATAATACTCTGGAGCTCCATCCACATCCTTGCAAATGTCAAGATTTCATTCTGTTTTATGGCCAAGTAATATTCCACTGTAGCTGTACACCACACTTTCCTTACCCATTCATCATTCAGTGGACATTTGGGCCATTTCCATAATTTGGTTATTGTAAGTAATGCTACATCAGGGTGTATGAATCCCTTTGAAATAGAATTTTTGTATTCTTTGGGTAAATACTTAGTACTGCCGTTGTTGGATCATAGGATCATTCTATTATTAACTTTTTGAGAAAACTCAGTTAAGAAAGTTGAGAAAACTTTTTCAGAGTGACAGCCTCAGTTTGCATTCCCACCAACAGTGCAAGAAAGTTCTCCTTTCTCCACTTCCTCACCAACACCTATTGTTTCTTGCGTTTTTTATTTTAGCCATTCTAACTGGTGTGAGGTGATATCACATTGTAGTTTTAATTTGTATGTCCCTGATGATCCATGATGTTGAGCATTTTTTCATGTGTCTGTTACCTAACTGGATGTCTTCTTGGGAAAAATGTCTATTCACACTTTCTATACATCTGTCACTTGGGTTTTTCATTTTTGGGGGGTATTGAGTTTTATAAGTTCCGTTTTTTTTTTTTAAGATTTTTATTTATTTATTTGACAGAGAGAAACACAGCCAGAGAGGGAACACAAGCAGGGTGAGTGAGAGAGGGAGAAGCAGGCCTCCCGCCGAGCAGGAAGCCCGATGTGGGACTCGATCCCGGGTCTCTGGGATCATGACCTGAGCCGAAGGCAGTCGCCTAACCAACTGAGCCACCCAGGCGCCCCGAGTTTTATAAGTTCTTTATAGGTATTGGCCACTAACCCTTTATCAGAAATGCCATTAGCAATATTTTCTCCCATTTAGTATATTGCCTTGGAGTTGTGTTGATTTTTTCCTTCATTATGCAGAAGTTTTTTTGTCTTGATAAAGTCCCAATAGTTTATTTGGCTTTTGTTTCCTTGCCTCAGGAGCCATACCTAGAAAGAAGTTTCTATGGCCCATATCAAAGAGATTGCTTTTGCTCTCCTCTAGAATTTTTATGGATTCCTGTCTCACATTTAGGTCTTTCAACCATTTTGAACTTCTTTTTGTGTGTGATGTAAGAAAATGGTCTGATTTCATTCTTCTGCGTGTGGCTGTCCAGTTCTCCCAACACCATTTGTTGAAGAGACTGTCTTTTTCCCATTGGACATTCTTTCCTGGTTTGTTGACGATTAACTGACCATATAGTTGCGAGTTCATTTTTGAGTTTTCTATTCTGTTCTGTTGATCTGAGTGTCTGTTTTTGTACCAGTACCATACTATTTTGATTACTGTAGCTTTGTAATAAAACTTGAAGTCCAGAATTGTGATCCTTCCAGCTTTTATTTTTCTTTTCCTTTTTTTTATATTTATTCAGTTAGTTCAGTTAGCCAGTGTGGTACCTCATAAGTTTTTGTTGTAGTGTTCAATGATTCATTAATTGCATATAACACCCGGTGTTCATCCCAATATGTGCCCTCCATAATACCCATCACACATTACCCCATCCCACCTGCCTCCCTTCTGTAACCCTCAGTTTGGTTCCTGGAGTCCAGAGTCTCTCATGGTTTTCCTCCTGTTGGGAATGCAAGCTGGTACAGCCACTCTGAAAAACAGTGTAGAGGTTCCTCAAGACGTTAAAAATACAACTTTGCTTTTCTTTTTCAAAACTGTTTTGGCAACGTGGGGTCTTTTGTGGTTCCAATTTGGGGATTGTTCGTTCTAGCTCTGTGAAAAATGCTGTTGGCAATTTGATAAGGATTTCATTAAATATGTAGATTGCTTTGGGTAGTATAGACATTTTAACAATATTTGTTCTTCTGATCCATGAGCATGGAATGTCCTTCCATTTCTTTGTGTCCTCCTCAATTTCTTTCATCAGTGTTTTATAGCTTTTAGAATACAGATCTTTCACCTCCTTAATTAGGTTTATTCCTAAGTATCTTACCGGTTTTGGTGCAATTGTAAATAGGATTGATTCTTTAATTTCTCTTTCTGCTGCTTCATTATTGATGTATAGAAATACAACAGAGTTATACATGTTGATTTAGTATCCTGTGAGTTTACTGCATTTGTGCACATCAGTATAATGCCAGCTGCAAAACTGGCATGTTTCACTTCTTCCTTGCTGATTTGGATGCCATTTATTTATTTATTTATTTATTTATTTATTTATTTATTTATTTATCTATCTATCTATCTATCTATCCATCTATCTATTTATTTATTTTCTCATTGTTGTGGCTAGGACTTCTAGTACTATGGTGAATAACAGTGGTAAAAGTGGACATCCCTGTTTTGTTCCTGACCGGAGAGGAAAAGTTCTCAGTTTTTCACCCTAAAGGATGATATTAGCTGTGGCTTTTTTATATATGACCTTTATTATGTTAAGGTATTTTCCCTCTTCCCCTGCTTTGTTGAAGATTTTTGTTGTGAAGGAGTGTTGTACTTTGTCAAATGTTTGTTTTTTTGTTTTTTGTTTTTTGCATCTATTGAAAGGATCATATGGTTCTTATCCCTTCTTTTATTAATGTGGTATATCATATTGATTGATTTGCAAATATTTAACTACATTTTTGGCCCAGGAATAAATCCCCCTTGATCATGGTGAATTATTCTTTTAATGCACTGCTGGATTCAGTTTGATAGTATTTTTTTTTTTACTATGTTCAGTTAGCTAACATATAGTACATCCTTAATTTTTGGTGTAGTGTTCAACAATTCATTAGTTGTGCTTAATACACAGTCTCATCACCACACATGCCCTCCTTCATGCCCATCACCAAGTTACTCCATCCCCCCCCCCCCCACCTCCCCTCTGTAACCCTTAGTTTCATTCCAGGATTCCAGAGTCTCTCATGCGTTGTCTGCCTCTCTTATTTTTTTCCATTCTGTTTTACCTCCCTTCCCCTGTGATCCTCCCTGGTATTCCTTATGTTCCACATATGAGTGAAACTGTATGATAATTGTCTTTCTCTGCTTGACTTATTTCACTTAGCATAATCCCCTCCAGTTCTATCCATGTCAATACAAACAGTGGGTATTCATCTTTTCTGATGACTGAGTAATATTTCATTGTATTTATGAACCACATCTTCTTTATCCATTCATCTGTTGATGGACATCTCTGCTCCCCGCAAAGTTTGGCTATTGTGGATATTGATGCTGTGAATATTGGAGTACACGTGTTCCTTCTTTTCACTACATCTGTATCTTGGTGATACATACCTAGTAGTGCATTTGCTGAGCCACAGGGTCACTCTATTTTAATATCTTGAGGAACCTCCATCTGTTTTCCAGACTAGCTATACCACCTTGCATTCCCATCAACAGTGTAAGAATGTTCCCTTTTATCCATATATTTGCCAGCATTTGTTGTTTCCTGTTTTGTTAATTTTTGCAATTCTAACTGGAGTAAGGTGGTATCTCATTGTGGTTTTGATTTGTAATTCCCTGATGCCTAGTGATGTTGAACATTTTTAATGTGCTATTAGCCATTTTTATGTCTTCTTTGGAGAAGTGTCTGTTCATGTCCTCTGCCCATTTTTTTGACCCATTTTTGGGTGTTGAGTTTGAGAAGTTTTGTTTTTGCTTTTGTTTTTTTTTTAATAAAATTTAGGTACCTGCCCTTTATCCATAATGTCACTTGCAAATATCTTCTCCGATTCCATGGCTGCCTCTTAATTTTGTTGACTGTTTCCTCTGTTGTGCAAAAGCTTTTTATCTTGATAAAGTCCCAATAGTTAATTTTTGCTTTTGTTTCCCTTGCCTTTAGAAACATGTCGTGAAAGAAGTCACTGTGGCCAATGTCAAAGAGATTACTTCTTGCGTTCTCCTCTAGCATTTTGATGGATTCCTGTCTCACACTTAGGTCCTTCATCCATTTTGATATTATCTTTGTGTATGGTGTAAAAGAATGGTCCAGTTTCATTCTTATGCATATGGCTGTCCAATTTTCCCAGCGTTATTTATTGAAAAGACTGTCTTTTTTCCATTGGATACTCTTTCCTGGTTTGTCAAAGATTAGTTGACCATAGAGTCTGGGGTCTCTATTGTGTTCCATTGATCAATTTCTCTGTTTTACTGAGAATTTTTGCATGCATGCTCATCAGGGATATTGGTTTAGTGGAATCTTTGTTTGGTTTTGGTATCAGGGTAATGCTGGCCTCATAGAATGAAATTGGAAGTTTTCCTTCTTTTTCTATTTTTTGGAATAGTGCGAGAAGAATAAGTATTAACTCTTTTTTAAAAAATGTTTCATTAAAATTCACCTGTAAAGCCATCTGAACCTGGACATTTATTTCTTGGGAGATTTTTCCATTACTGATTCAATTTTTTTTTGCTGGTTATCATCTGTTTAAGTTTTCTATTTCTTCCTGTTTCACTTTTGGAAATGTATATGTTTCTAGGAATGTATTCAGTTCTTCTAGTTTGTCCAGTTTCTCAGCATATACCTTTTCCTAATATTCTCTTAGTCACATTTATATTTCTGTGGTACTGGTTGTTATTTAACCTCTCCCATTTGTGACTTCACTTATTTGGGTCTTTTGTCTTTTATGTTTGATAATTCTGGCTATGAATTTATCAATTTTATTAATTTTTTGAAAGAACCATGGGTGCTTTAGTGACTCAGTTGATTAAGCATCTGAATCTTTGTTTAAGCTCAGGTCATGATCTCCAAATTACGAGGTCGAGCCCTACATTGGGCTCCATGCTCAGCATAGTCTGTTTGGGATTCTCTCCCTCTCCCTTTGTCTCTCTGCTTGCACTCTCTCAAATAATAGATAAATATAATCTTTGAAAAAGAAATGAATCAGTTCCTGGTTTTCATTTATCTGTTCTATTGTTTTTGTTTTTTTAAATTTCTATATCATTTATTTCTGCTCTGATCTTATTTCCTTCCTTCTGCTGGCTCTAAACTTCATTTATTGTTCTTTTTCTAGCTCCTAATTTAGGCGTTAGGTTGGGCTTGTGTATGTGAGATTTTTCTTGCTTGTATTGCTCTATGTTCCCCCCTTAGGACTTCTTTTGCTGCATCCTAAAGGTTTTGGACCATCTTTCTTTTTTAAGATTTTTATTTATTTATATGAAGGAAAGAGTGCAAGTGAGAGAATTAGAAAGAGCATGAGAAGGGTGGCAGGGGTTGGGCAGAGGGAGAAGCAGACTCCCCACTGAGCAAGGAGCTCAAGGGGAAGTTCGATCCCTGGACCCCAAGATCATGACTTGAGCCAAAGACAGAAACTTGATCGATTGAGCCACCCAGGTGCCACTGGACTATTTTGTTTTAATTTTCATTTGTTTCCATGTATTTTTTCATTTCTTTTTTAATTTCCTGGTTGACCCATACATTCATTAGTAGCATGCTGTTTAACCTCCAGGTATTTGTGGTCTTTCCACTTTTTTCTTGTGGTTGACTTCAAGTTCCATAGCACTGTGGTCAGAAAATATGCATGGTATGATCTCAATCTTTTTTATGCTGTATGAGGTCTGATTTGTGACCTAGTATGTAATCTGTTCTAGATAATTTACCCATGTGCACTTGAAAGAATATTTATTCTGCTGCTTGTTTTGAATCTATCTGTTAAGTCCATCTGGTCTAGTGTGTTATTTAAAGCCATTTTTTCCTTGTTGATTTTCTGCTTAGATGATCTGTTCCATTGTTGTAAGTGGGGTGTTGAAAGTCTCTTGCTATTACTGTATTATTATCAATGAGTTCCTTTATGTTTGGTATTAATTGTTCTATATTTGGGTGCTCCCTTGTTTGGGTCATAAGTACAATTGTTAGATATTCCTGTTGGATTGTCCCCTTTATTATGATACAGTGCCTTTCTTCATCCCTTGTTACAGTCTTTATTTTAAAGTCTAGTTTGTACAATACCAGCATTGCTACTCCAGCCTTATTTTGACAAAATATTCCATTTCTAAAAATAATTTTATGATTGCCACTTATTTTACTTCAGAAATTTCAAGTGACATAATAATAACAACAACACAACAACAACAACAATAATAAAAGTAAGTGAGAACTAACCTCTATTTAGTGTTTACAATGTCCTAGCACTTTGTTAAACATTTACATATATTATTTTATTTAATACTCGTTATTGATAAACCATGAAGTAGATGTAAGTTTCTGAAGCTTTTAGTGGAATATAAACATACATAAAGAAAAAGGCACAAATATTAACTAAATGTTCACAAAATGAATACACCTCAATAAACAATATCAAATCAAAAAGTGAGCATTAAGAGAAACCTACAAGACTTCCTCGTATCTCTTTCAGGCTATACCCTCCCCATAGTAATGGACACTTCACTAACTTCTTCTAACAGCACATATTAGCACTGACTGTAATTGAATATCATATAAACAGAATGATACTGTCCGTGGTTTTTGGTGCTTAGGTCTCTTTCTTTTTAATATTGTTTGTGAGAATCATCCATATTGTTTTATGTAACAGGAACTTCCCTATTATCATTGGTATGTAATGTTTCATTGTGTTTTCATACTATTTTATCAACCTCAATGTAATGGCTTAAAACACAATCATTATATCTCATGATTTCATGGGACAAGAAGTTGGACAGGGCTTGGCTGTTCAGCATTCCTGCCCCATCTGGCATCAACTGAGACCACTCAATGGTATGTTGCTATGGATGAGCTGGTCTGAAGGATTTAAGAAAGATTAACCAAACTCTAGAAAACCGGTAGAAATGGCTAGAAGGCTGGGCTTAGCAGGGAATGTCCTATTATGAAACCAAAAATACCTGATCTGCAGAAGACACTGTTAAAATGTTAAAAGAATGATAAAACAAATCACCAATTAGAAAATATTTGCACAACTGCCTTCAGCTCCGGTCATGATCCTGGAGTCCCAGGATCAAGTCCCACATCTGGCTGCCAGCTCTGCATGGAGTTTGCTTCTCCTCCTGCCCTTCTCCCTTCTCATGCTCTCTCTCTCTCTCTCTCTCTCTCTCTCTCTCTCATAAATAAGTAAGTAAGTAAATAAATAAATAAATAAATATAATGTTAAAAAAAAGAAAAGAAAATATTTGCAAAACACATGTCTGATAGAACAGGCAGAATAACGCCCTCTACACCCTCCCCCCTGCAAAAAATTTAGTGTCTTAATCTCTGAAACCAGTGTATATGTTACTTACAAGAAAAATTAGCCTTTTAAGATGTTACTAAGTTAAGGGCCTTGAAATGGGAGAATATTCTAGATTTTCTAGTAAGCCCAGTCTAATCATAGGAGTCTTTATTTTTTTTTAATTTTAATTTTTATTTTTTGGGGGGGCAAGATTCATTGCCCATTCCCCACACCCAGTGCTCCATGCAATACATGCCCTCAGTACCCACCACCAGGCTCTTCCATCCCCCCCACCCCCTTCCCTCCAAGTCCCTCAGTTTGTTTCTGTGTCCAAAGTCTCTCATGTTTTGTTTCTCTCCCTGAATTACCCTACTTCCCATTTACTTTCCTTCTCCTACTGTCCTCTATATTACCCCTTATGCACCGCACATAAGTGAAACCATGTGATACTTGACTTTCTCTACTTGGCTTATTTCACTCAGCATAATCTCTTCCAATCCAGTCCATGTTGCTACAAAAGTCCTTAGAAGCAGGAAACCTTTCCTGCTAGACCACAGGGAGACATAACTATGAAAAATGGTGATAAGGATGTGTGTTGCTGGCTTGAAGATAGAGGTGAAGGGCCACGAACCTAGGAATGTGGACACCTTCTAGAAGCTGGAAAAACAAAGGAATGGATTCTCCCACATAGCTGAGATGAAGGAATCATAGCTTTACTTACATTATTATTTTAGCCCAGCAAAACCCTTATAAGACTTGTGACATTCAGAAATATAAGGTAATGACTATTTATTGTTCTAAAGCTACTAAGTATATTTCAATTTGCTATGAAAGCAAAAGAAAACTATCAGATCTGGTTAAAGGTTTATAGCTACAATATAGACACAAAAAATATAAACTCAACAATAAGAAAATAAAAACCCAATTAAAATGTGGACAAAAGGAGCACTTGGATGGCTCAGTCGGTTGGGCATCCGACTCTTGATATCAGCTCAGGTCATGATCTCAGGGCTGTACCTAGAGCCCCTTATGAGACTCCACATTCAGCACAGAGTCTGCTTGAGATTTTCTCCCTTTGTCCCTCGCCTCATTTGAGTTCTTTCTCAGCCTCTCTCTTTCAACAAGTAAATAAAATCTTAAAAGAAAATTAAAATGTGGAGAAAAGATCTGCAGAGATACCTCAACAAAAAATATATACTGAAGCCAAATAAGTAATGAAAGGATGCTCAACAACATTTGTCATTAGGGAAATGCAAATTAAAATCATAATGAGATATCACTACACACCTAAGAAAATAGCTAAAATCCCTCCAGTTGCTGGCAAGAATGCAGAGGAGCATAAACTCTCATTACTGGTAATGCAAAGAGGAACAGTTTGGAAGATAGGTTAGAAGTTTCTTACAAAACTAAACGTAGTTTTACCACACAATCCTGCTGCAACACTCTTGGCTATTTACCCAACTGACTTGAAAGCTTATGTGTTAACAAAAACTTGTGTGTGTGGATATTTATAGCAGCATTATTTATAATCTCTAAAACCTAAAAGCAACCAAGATGTTCTTCAATAGCTGAATGGATAAAGAAAGGACTATATCCATATAATGGAATATTATTCAGAGATAAAAGAATCTGAGCTATCAAGTCATGTAAATACATGGATGAATCTTGAATGCATTCTGCTAAGTGAAAAAAGCTAGTATGAAAAGTCTACATATCATAGGATTCCATTCATAGGGCATTCTGGAAAATGCAAAATTATAGAGACAGTAGATTGATTAGTGTTTGCCATGGGGTGAGAGTGTTAATAAGTGAACCATTGGAGATTTTTTTTTTAGGATAGTGAAGTTAGTCTTTATGACATTGTAATGGTGGATACATTACAATTTGCACTTATCAGTACACATAGAACTTGATAAGACAGAGAGTGAGCCTTAATGTATACAAATTTTAAAATATCATTTAACAGTTTGGAGGATCCCAGGATGCCCTGTTGAACATGGCAAATAATCTAATGGAATTACAATCTTACTGTAGAGGTGTGTGGAGTAGGTGCTGAACTAAGTAACTTTAGAAATAAGTGGAGTTTAAAGATTTAAATCCAAAGGAACTGTATGTGAGACTATACTCTGATTGATAAAATTCTTCCCCTTGTCAGTATGGATTAGCAATCCTGAAACAATTATATAGATATAGATATTTATGGAAATATATATATTTACTGAAATATATATACTACATTTATTGAACTATATATATACTTACTAATATATATACTGAAATATATATACTGAAATTAAACAAGTAGACAGATAATGGAAAGTGGGAACCAAGTTTCTTACTACTGGAATGAGATGTTACAGATAATAAAAGAATGAAGCTAGAATGGTCCATGTGACAGTGTATGGCTTAATATTGTTAAATATAGAAATATTTATGTATGTGTATGTACACACACAATATTGAGTATTTATAATTATGTATTCTTTGCTCTGCCATCTGAGAGGCTCTAGAAGTAATGACACTCCAATAAGCAACAAGAACACCTAAGATCAAAATCTTGATTTCTAGTAATATTTTCCAAGAAATGAAATAGATTTCATTGGAGTAGTGAGTGATTCTAGGACTGGTACAGGAAGTGTACAAGATGAGGCTGGAGGATCTAGAAGTACCAAAAAATGAAGAAGTAACACACAACACACACACACACACACACACACACCCCACACATACACGCACACATACATGCACAGTGATGGGGCTATGTCATAAGGATATAAAATCCAATTGATAGAGCTCCCAAATACCAATGATGGGACAATTTGAGCAATAAAATAAAGTAGTATTGGATTGTAAACTGGAGTATATTGTAAATATCCATGAGTCTATATCAGTACAAATGATTGAATAAATAAATAAATTGGGTCCCAACAACAATTCTCCAATGATGAAGAATTCCAAATAAATTATTTAGATACTCCTCCCTCACAAAGGTAGAGCATAACTTCCTAGTGTTTAAGTGTGGGCTGGGAATTCACTTCTTTCTTCCTAAAAGTATTGTTCTGAAAGTGTTGAAAGAGTAACTTTACACGGGATAGATCTCACAGTCACTGCCTGAGGTGATCAAAGTTAGCATCAACAGTGTAAGTCATGTTGATAATGTGAACCCTTGATAATGATGTATTAAGAATATCACAGTACCTCAGAGGTGTTTCCTACCCAAACCCATAACTCTAGTCTAGTCATGGAAGAAATATCATTCAAACTCCAACTGGAAAACATTCTACAAAATACCTAACCAGTATTCCTTAGTCCAAATTATCAAAACTAAAGTCTATAAAACTGTTACAGTCAAGAGAAGGCTAAGCAGATATAATTGGTAAATGCAATGGAGTTTCCTAGATGAGATCCTGGCCCAGAAAGAGGACATTGGTTAAAACTAAAAAAGGGGCACCTGAGTGGCTCAGTGGTTGGGCCTCTGCCTTCAGCTCAGGTCGTGATCCTGGAGTCCCGGGATCGAGCCCCACATCGGGCTCCCTGCTCGGCGGGAAGCCTGCTTCTCCCTCTCTCACTCCCTCTGCTTGTGTTCCCTCTCTCGCTGTGTTTCTCTCTGTCAAATAAATAAATAAAATCTTTAAAAAAAAAAACTAGATAAAATATAAACTTTAGTTAATAATAATGTATTATTATGTATTTATTATCATCTTGATTAAATAATAATAATAATGGATGAATAACTGCTCATTAATTGTGACAGATGTACCGTACTAAAATAAGATGTTGATAATAGGGAAAGTGAGCAAGTGATACGGAATCTCTCAGTACTGTCTTCTCAATTTTCCTCTAAATCTGAACTATTCTAAAATTAAGAGTTTACTTTAAGAAAAAACAAGAGCGATAGTCTACAGACCCAGTGAACATTAAACTTCATGTCTCCCAAAGTAGATATAATTATGAAAAAGGAATGAGACTTTGAGATAAGATATGATAAATAAGGTATGTGATATCTTGAGATGTTTTGAGAAAATAGTATCCAGGTCAAACCAGGGAAGCTGTACAACAGGTTTGGGCAGGTGTTCAAAAAAAGTCAGGGTGTGTGATTTAGAAAGACATGGTCTTAGTCAGTTAGTTTGACTCAACTGAAGATTCTCAGTCACCCTCAAATCTTCTTAATTTACTTGCTATGCTCAAAAACAGACATGATTTTGATTGAGTCCAGTGGGGACCTCTTTAAAGGGTTTATGCCAATGAGTGCCAGGTCTTGTAACTTGTTCAGGACTAACTGGAATTTGGAAAAGCTGCAGTTTGGAGAATTAGGTAAAGGTTTTTCTAATACTTCAGAAACATTGCATATAACACAGGCTGAGATCATGGGATAATGTAAAGGAGAATAAGCATTTTAGACATGTTGAAGAGGTGATGTCAATTTGTCTTGCTGATTTGGTCATATGTTCAGACATACTAAGAAAAAATGATATGTACTGGGCATGACTATGTTAAAAATAAATCTATTGGGGTGCCTGGGTGGCTCAGTCGGTTAAGTGTCTGTATTCAGCTCAGGTCATGATCTCATGATCTCAGGGTCCTGGGTTGGAGCTCTGCATTGGGCTCTCTGTTGGGCAGGGAGCCTGCTTCTCCTTTCCCTTCTCCTTTTTCCCTTCCACTCCCCCACCCTTGTGCTCTCTCTCTCTCTCTTTCTCTCGCTCTGCTCTCTATCTCTCAAATAAATAAAATATATTTTTTAAGATTTTATTTATTTATTTGACAGAGAGAAACAGAGCTAGAAAGGGAACACAAGCAGAGGGACTGAGAAAGGAGAAGCAGGCTTCCCGCCGAGCAGGAATCCCGATGTGGGACTCGATCCCCGGTCTCCAGGATCATGACCTGAGTTGAAGGCAGTCGCTTAACCAACTGAGCCACCCAGGCGCCCTCAAATAAATAAAATCTTAAAAAAAGAGAAAAAGAAATCTATTAACTGAAACGAGGTATGTATGTTCATTCATGTTTTGCAGAGATAGTTTTTAAGCACATATTATATGCCATGCATACTGTTAAGTCTTCAAGATAAAACACTGAATAAAATAGACACAGTTCCTGCTTTCGCAGAGTTCAGTGTATTTGGAAAAAAATGCACATCAACACATAGTTATATAAACATCATTTGTACAAAATATGCTATGAAAAAAGTGCTTTTAGCGGATTACTAAAGTGATGAAATCAACTGTGAGAGGGAAACTTTGCTGAGCAATGTAAGAAGCTGGAACAAAAAAGAACGTTAAGACAAAAAGCTGATGATTCTTATTTTGGACGATTTAAATTTGTAGAGGCTTTGGTATAAACTTCCTTCCGACGTAAAAGATGCCTACCTTCTTTCAGCATGTTTCAGTGAGGTGAGAAACACTAAAACTTATTTCATGTCACAGGTTGTCCATTCATCTTAGTCCATGTGGATCGTGACATTTTAGTCACACACACACACACACACACACACACACACACACACACACACACAATCATGGAAGACTAGGAGCAACATTTCAGAGAGTGAATATTTGGATGGGGAATCATGTAGACCATGGGTTTTTTGTTTGTTTTTGGCTTTTGTTTTCTAAAGAAGCAATTCTCATCTTTTCTGTATTGTGATGAGACTCTTCCTAGAGGCAGGTGCCCTGAAGTCAAGACCTC
>PITA01031311.1:0-15385 GCA_004023965.1 Spilogale gracilis
ACACAGCCAGAGAAGGAACACAAGCAGGGGGAGTGAGAGAGGGAGAAGCAGGCCTCCCGCCGAGCAGGGAGCCTGATGCGGGGCTCTGATCCCAGGTCTCTGGGATCATGACCTGAGCCGAAGGCAGTCGCTCAACCAACTGAGTCACCCAGGCGCCCCTCCTTTCTTTTTAAAAAAAAATTATTTTTTACATAATCTCTATGTAAGTGGGGTTCGAACTTACAGCCCCGAGATCAAGAGTTGCATGCTCTTAGAACTGAACCAGCCAGGCTCCCGGCCATTTTTGCTTTTTAAACAAATCTCTGGGAATATTGTCCAAAGATTCCTAGGGCGTATTCATTTTTAAGTGTTTTGCTTTATATTACAAAAGCTGGCTTCTAGAAAATCCACCAATTTGTAGTCCAATCATCTGCTTGCCCGGACTCTCCCCATTTTTGGGTCTTACATTTGGAAACAACTGACCAGAGAGCAAATCACAAGCTTTGGTTCCGCACCAGTCACCTCAAGTGATGATGGGGTTTATGGTTGGAATGCTGAGGCCTCGCTGAGAGGAAGTCAGGACTTGGAGCTGGGGCAGGGGACTTGTAGTGACACCTGAGCCCTGACTCCCAGGGCCTTCCCACAACCCTCCTGAGGCTTCTAATCCCTCCATCCTATTCTCTGCTCTGGGGCTGGTTCCTCTCCATCGCCTCTTGTCTTCTCTCTGTAACCTAGGTTTCCAGGGGCTCACTCTGGCACTTACCCTGCGTGCATTCTCAGATTCACACACTGTCTCTTAGTCAAATGATTAATTTTTTTAAAAAGATTTTATTTATTTGACAGAGAGAAACACAGCCAGAGAGGGAACACAAGCAGGGGGAGTGAGAGAGGGAGAAGCAGGCTTCCCGCCGAGCAGGGAGCCCGATGTGGGACCCGATCCCGGGTCTCTGGGATCATGACCTGAGCCGAAGGCAGTCGCCCAACCAACTGAGCCACCCAGGCGCCTCTCAAATGATTGATTTTTTAAAAAATATTTAATATACTTGCATTTGACAGATTAGATTAGACTTGACATAGATATCAAATTTAACACAGTACAGTGTTACAGATGAATTTCTACACTTGATGCTGATATCAAGAGGTATCAGAGAATGCTTCCAAATCTCCAGAAAGCTCTCACGTGCCCTCCCTATCCAAACCCTTTCCCTAAAGGCGACTGGCATTCCGATTGTCATCACCGCATATTTGTTCTGTTAAACTTCGTATACGTGGGCTCAAACGATATATGGCTTCTTTCCATCATTATGTCTTGAGGATTCAGCCATGATTTTCTATGGGGCAGCAATCCTCTCTCAGTCTTCTTGCTCTCTTTTTTAATCTGTCGCTGTTCACAGCATGAATAAACTGAATTTAAAATCCATTCTCCTTGGTGCGCCTGGGTGGCTCAGTAGTTAAGTGTCAGCCTCCACGTCGGGTCGTGATCCTGTGGTCCTGTGATTGAGCCCCAGGTCGGGCTCTCCACCCTGCGGGGAGTCTGCCTGTCCTTCTCCCTCGGCCCCTCACCACTGCTCGTGTGTACTCTCCCTCTTGCTCCCTTTCGCTCAGCTCTCTCTCTATCAAATAAGTAAATAAAATCTAAAAAAAAAAATCCACTCTCCTTTTGGTGAGCATTTGAGTTTCCAGGTTTGGTTATAATGAACAAAGTGAACAAAGCTATGGTGTATATTCTCGTATGTTTTTTGAGGGGCCTAGGCCTAGGAGGTGGGTTTCTTGGTCATAGCCTAAAGGGCAGTTTGGCTTGAGTGGATACTGTTATATTGTTTTATGACGTGGTTGTATGATTTTACTATGCCCCTGGTAGGCTCTGGAGTCCCAGGAACCCCACGCCCTCACCATCTCTTGTTGCTGCTGGCCATCCTGCTGTATGTCATGGTATCTTACTGGGGTTCCCCCCCTTTGTATCCATTCATATGTTGTAATGTTGAACACCTTTTCATACATGTATTGGCTGTTTGTATGTCCTCTTCTGCAAAATTGTGCCCGTCTTTCTCCTTTTTAAAATTGGGTTGTCTTTTTCTTGGTAATTTCTAAGGGTTCTTTGTATATTTTCAATATGAGTCCTTTCAGAGATAAATGTGTCACAAATATCTCTTTCTAATCTGTGACTTGACTTTTTACTCTTCATGGTGACTCTTAACAGACATCCTTAATTTTACTGTGATCAGAGTTGCCTATCTTTTCTTTTGTGGTTAATGCCTTTTGTTGTGTGTTCAAAATGTATTTGCCTACACTTAGAAATTCATGACAGATTCACCTATGGTTTTTTCTAGAAGCTTTATTTTGCTTTTCACTATAGGTTTTCAGTCCTTCTAGAATTAATATTCATGTGTGTCTGGTGTGAAGGAGGGCTCATTAAATTGTGGTCAGCTGGCAGCATGGCTGGCCTTGGGCCAGGAGTCCATCCTGGTCCGAATCAACTGTGGACGTGTGGGAGGAGGGGCAGGTCCGCTCACAGGACTGTTACATCCCCATTTGGAAAATGCCTTGGAAAATCAACTACAGATTCCCTGAGTGCAGGGACTGCCATGAGGACCCTGGAGACTCCTGTCTATGGACTTGTTGCAGAGATAATGCTTTCTCGGGGGCATGAGGCTTCTACCCCAGCATGGCCCCTGCACCGGCCCTGGGGAGGGCTCCTTCCCGAGCACTGAGCTGTTCCCTGGGGAGAGGACACGTCCGTGGAGGAGGAGCGCCTGCCACCCTGCTGGCCATCTGTGACCCTGCTCTGGCCCCCAGAGGCCTGCTGTTGGCTTGTGAGTCTGATGTTGAGCAGAATCTGAAAGGACTGTGGTAGAGATTGCACCCTGAAATAGAGGCTGTACAGGAACTGAACTGCTTGGTTCTTTCTCTTCAATGATCATTTTCCTCCTCCTTTCTCCTTACTCCTTACAAAAATTGGCCTTTATTGTTATTTTTTTTGAAGGTTTAATTTATTTCTTTGAGATAGAGGGAGCGAGCGAGAGAAAGTGAGCATGAGTGGGGGGCATGGGCAGAGAGAGAGGGAGATGCAGACACCCCGATGAGCAGGGAGCCCGACTTGGGGCTCCATCCCACGACCTGAGATCATGGCCTGAGCTGAAGGCTGACACTTAACCAACTGAGTCACCCAGGTGCCCTCAGAATCGGCCTTTACTGAGGCATCATTTAGACAAAAGTCACAAATTTTAAGCAAACAATTTCAGTGAGTCTTGAATTTAATCACGGGACCACCAGCACCACTATCAAGATGTAGAACATTTCTGCCAACCCTAAAAATTCCTTTGTGTCCCCTCATTGCTAGGCCTCTTCCCCAGCTGCGGACCCTGGCAGCCACTGGTCTGCTTTGTCGCTGTAGTCTTGCCTTTTCCAGAATTTCATGTAAATGGAGTTGTCTAGCGGGCACCTTTGTGTCTGGCTTCTTTCACTTAGCACATACCTTTGAGATTCATCCATGTTTTGTGTATATCAGGGGTTTGTTCCCTTTTGATTGCTGGGGATTTCATTGTATACCGGTAGAATGGATACTGAAATTTATCCATTCACCAGGGGAGGGATAGTTAGATTGTTTCCAGTTTTTGGATAGTATCATTAGGGCTGCTGTAAACATTCCCATGCAGATCTCTCTTGGGCAAATATCTGGGAATGGAATTGCTCAGTGATATGAAAGTGTATGTTTAATTGTTGATGGGTATTTGGGATTTTTCAGTCTTTTACTATTACTAATAGTGCTGTGATTAATAGTTCTGTGCAAAGATCCTTTTTTCTTTATTTTTGTTGGTGTTTCTTTGGGATAGAAGTAAGATATCTGGTACAAAGGGCAAATGCATATGTAGTTTTCTTAGACGTTGCCAGATTCCCTTTCACAGGGATTGTGCCGTTTTGCGTTCCTATCAGCAATGCAAGAGAACTTCTGTTTCTCCATAGCTTTATTGTCACCATGCTTTGTGAAGTTTTTAGGTTTTTGCTTATTTGGTAGGGGGACAGTTGGTGTCTCTGTGTGGCTTTAACTTTTTTTTCCCTTTATTGTGAGCCTGGTTGAACATCTTTTCATATATTTAAGAGACTTTTACACTTTAAAAATTAATTACTATGAGTCAGCCTTGGATACTCCCAACCCCTTTACCCCCATCACAGAGGGTTGTCAGTTGCACCTAAAAAGTGATCTCAAGTCATTCCCTTCTCTTCACCCTGCCTGCCACTACTTAATTCAACCTGTCATAATCTCTTTTCCAATCTCTTCTCCATACAGCCACTTTGTTTCAATGCTCCACTGCCCTTGGGATAAAACCATTGTCTAGACTGTAAAGTTTACTGTGTGTCACAGCGGCTGTTCAGTTCCTAGAATGTGCTCACGTTTCACACGCCTTGGAGCCTTTTTGTTTGCTCTTCTGCTTAGAAGGCTCTTTGCCTGATTTCCTCGTGCTCATCCTCCAGTCTCAGGGAAATGGCCCTTCCTCACAGAGAACTTACCCTTATACTCTTTTTTTCTAGACAAGGGGTGGTGGGGCAGAGGGAGAGGGTGAGAGAGTATCCTGTTTATTAAGATTTACGTATTTATTTGAGAGTGAAAGACAGAAGGAGCGCTTGTGCATGCACAAGTGAGGGGAGGAGCAGGGGGGAAAGCAGAGGGGGTGGGAGCGAATCTCAAGCAGACTCCCTGCTGAGCCCAGAGCTGGACTTGGGGCATGATCTCAAGACCCCAAGATCTTGCCCTGAGCCGAAATCAGGAGTCACATGCCTAACTGACTGAGCCACCCGGATGCCCCTGATAATTTTTTTTTTCCAGAACAACAGATTTTAATGCAAAAAAGTTCTTTAATACTTTTTATAGTTACCTGCATTTTCCTGCAGAGGGGCCACCACAGTTTTAGTGTGGTCATCTGTGTATGGTTTTTCCTCCGGAAGGGACCGTTTGTGTTTTGTTCCCATGGTAGAGGCTCGGTATTGCTTATTGAAAGAATGAATGGTACACAGATGTGAAGAGCTACTCAAACACAGTACGGGGACACTACTCCCACACATGATGGAGGAAGAGAACGGAAAAGAAGGAAATTGGGTCGGTGAGTTTTTCTTACACCCCAGATCCAGAGGTCGGCACGCAGAAGCCACTGTCCGTGCTTGCCAGACATAAAGCCAGACACAGGAGAGAGCTAATAACCAAACTAAGGGTTTTCACATTTGTAGTGGACGTTTGCTCCTTGGGGCTGCTTCAGGCCCCACACCCCCACTACCCACCGCTTTCTGATAGCTGCGTCCTTAGCACCAGCGTCAGCAAAAGTGACCGCCAAGCCCCAAGCCCCAGTTGCCGTGGGAATGTCTCTTTGTTGCTGTTAGGAAAGAAGCTGTACCGAGCAAAGTTTGGCTTCACAGCATTTCAGCCCGTGGTCACGGTTAAATTTCCTATCGGGGTAATGCTGATTGCTTTTTGGTTGCTTTCCCTTCATTACTAATTGCTTCTGTGATGCTGGGCAGTGACAAAAGTAGACTAGAGAAAGTGTAAGGAAAGAAGATAGGAATCTCGTTTCGCATCTCCCCTGGGCGTACATGCCCCCGAACCCCAGTGCGCCCCACAGCAAGCAGGCTTGGGGGCTGAGGAGCAGGTTAGCGGGGAAATGGAGGGGCACGGCGGGAGGGTCTGAGAGGCAGCTGCGGCGCACGAGCTCTGCCTGTAGGTAGCTGTCACCGTGTGGACCCGGGGCCCAGAGCTGCCAGGTCGCCTGGGTTTTCAAAGCAGCTGCTGCCAGGTTTTAAATATTGGCACCCAATTCAGATTAAAATGCTGTGCTAGCTAACGGTGCAGGGGTGACGGACAGCGCCTGTGGGAGCCATCAGCCAGGTCCTTCCAGATGCCCCCTTCGTTAGAGACACAGTGCCTGGCCCCCAGCTTCCCCAGGTGTTCTGTCCCCGAAAGCAATTCCCGGAGCCTTTAAGAAGATGAGATCTAGCCTCGGAGGGGCCGATGGGCTTCCAACTTGAAAAGGGGACCCAACGCGGACTCTGCTTTCTGGGAACATGAAGGCCTCAGGCCTAGGAATGGGACAAGTCCCACCTTTTGTCGCCATCCCTGAAGTCAGCTACCAGTCCTCCCTTCTTTCCATTGGCTGTCAAGGCCACCAGCAGCAGAAGCCGCCAGAGATTACCAACCCTCTTTCTGGGGGTAGGGGAAGTAGGCGGGCTTTCCTCATCTGTGTGAAAGTGCGAAACTCAGACACAGCGAGAAGGCTGCAGGAAAAGCCCGAAGTGTTCACCATGGTGCGCAGATAATGAGGTCGTAGGGGCTCTTCCTTCTGTTTTCCTGCACTTTTCAGTTTTTCTATAATGAGCACTTATTGCTTTTTGTTTTCTTTTGAGCACTTAATGCTTTTATAGTTGGAGAGAGGAAAGAACAAGCCCTCAGAGAGGTTTGCTAGTTAGCCCAAGGTTGCACTTGCTGTATATTCACAGATAGGGAGCTGGGGATCAGGGCAAGGGTTGTTCCCCTCCACCCACAGCACAGGGAAGGGAGACCCTTCACCCTGAGTCTCCCTGATCTCCTTGCTCATCCTCGTTGGGAGAGAAATATGGGGGAGGTCCCCGTGGCTTTGTAACGTGGTCTGCCCACACTCAGCGTGTGAAGGAGCGTCTTGATCTCTGTGTTTCTTGCTGTAGTCAGGGCTGTTTCACTGGTATGTTCTGTGCATGGAACTGCTTTGTCCCTCCCAGGGCCAGTGCAGAGGGTAGTATGGGGCCCCACGTCCAGACACTGCAAACATTTCATGATGGCGGCAGCAGAACCTTAAACCCAGCAGGGCCCCGACTTGCCGCACAGACCCCCCACCCGTGAAGCTGGCCCTGCTTGTGGACGCTTCCATTAGACACTGGTGAGCCATGGCCAGGGAGAGGCGCCGAGGGACTTCGAAGGCGAGGACAGGTGGAAGGCTTGGGCTTGGGAGGTGACCCAGAGGCTTGAGGGTCCCCACTCGCCGCCACGTCTCTGGCTGGTCTGGAATCCGAAGTTGGTCCCGTTTGAATTGTTCAGAAGTTAGGAGCCTCGAGTTCTAGTCTTTTCCCTCTGAGCAGACAGCAGTCAGTGACTTCTCTTCTCTGGGTCTCGGTTTCCTCGTCTCTGCAACAAGAGGGTTGGCGTTGGTGATCTCCCGTCGCGGGCAGCTCTAGGACACTTGTGACCTGGACTTCGAATACTTGTGTGGCCCAGGTGACAGTGGCTATGAGTGTGTCCGTGAGGGCCTGAGCAGACGGGCAGAGAGGGCGAGACAGGGCCTGAGGTGGAGGTCACCTTTGACAAGCTGGCAAGAATGACAGAGCTCTTCCTTCCTTCTCCGGAAGCCGGGCATGAAGCGGTTTTTCCAGGGAAATGGAGAAGCTGAGAGCAGGTGGCAGCGGAGGAAGCAGCCCTTAACATTGTCGCCCGCGCACGAGATCCTTGGTGTGCAGGGTGACTTCTTGCATCACAGCTTTGGCAGAATGACAGTATGGGTCCTGGCTTAAGGGAAGCGGCATCTTTGTGTAGAAGATGCGGGAGAAGAACAGGGCTGGGCAGAGCACCTGAGGGGCTCAGTCAGTTAAGGGACCGACTCATGGTTTCCACAAGGGTCATGATCTCAAGCGTTGTGAGATGGAGCCCCATGTAGGGCTCCGCTCTCGGTGAGGAGTCCAAAGAAATTCTCTCCCTCTCCCTCTGCCCCTTCCCCCTGCTTGTGCGCGTGCTCGCTGTCTCTCTCTCTCTGACAAGTAAATAAATAAATATTAAAAAAAAAAAGAACAGGGTGGGGTTTTTACTGGTTTTTTAGGTGGAAGGGCTGAAAATTACTATGAGAACCCTGCTATATATTTAGCATCAGTAAAGGAGGCTCAGGGTCATGCAGTTGTAGTGAGAGTCCCGCTGTCAGGGCTCTTTCTTCTGGTGTCTGCATGGGATCCTGCACAGAGTTCTTCCAGTTGTTCTAGAAATGTCCACAGAGCAGCAGGTTGGGTGCTGGTACACAGATGGCCGTGCTGGGGGTGTGAGACATGTACTTATGAATAAAATTTATCTGATGATTTGATGACATTTTATGTGACAATAAAGCAAAAGCAAAAAAAAAAAAAACACAAACAAACCCCAAAACAAACGAAAATGACCAAATTAACAAACAATCCCTCGAGCAATAGTACAGAGGAGCATGAGGCTAGTGATTCATGTAAGCAAGTTTTGGAATTTTCAGGGACTTTTGGCCCGTTTCATGAATAGATTTATCCAGCAATATTTGGACTTTTGTGTGAAAGAACTTGTGTTTCTGATACTTTAAATTTTTTCTGGGGCGCCTGGGTGGCTCAGTTGGTTAGGCAACTGCCTTCTGCTCAGGTCATGATCCTGGAGGCCTGGGATCGAGCCCCACATTGGGGGGGGGGTCTGATTCTCCCTCTAACCTTCCCCTTCTTTGCTCTCAATCTCTCTCTCAAATAAATAAATAAAATCTTAAAAAAATTTTTTTTTTTTTCAAAAAGGAAGATTTTTTTGTTGTTGTTGCACCCGTGGGCCAGTATCGGGTACTTCTCAAGGAAGAACCTTCTTATCGTTTGGGGGTTAGTGATTCCTCTATCGTCTCACATAGCTCTTGTTTGTTTGGTTCAAAAACCCTGTGCTGAGACCTCTTTTCCTACAGTCTGAAGCAGTTTCCCCTTTTATTTGTTGGTCTCATGATCTCTCACAGAAACGCCGAGAAAGGATCTTATTTGGCTCTTCATCCAAATTGTCCTCTTTCCTTTATGATGGAAAAATGCAGGCCGACAGAAATTTGAGCAACAAATTCAGCTGAGTCTGTTGGTTGTGACCTCACTGTGGAAGTAAAAGATCAGTAAATGTAGTTTAAAATTTAAGGCTTGGTGGCTGCAGGAAGACAGATTTTTCACCTTTTTAAAATGTCTTGAAGTTCAAAGAATAAATTAAAGCATTTTGAAAAAATTCAGAGCTTTTTTTAAAAGAAGACTTTATTTATTTGTCAGAGAAAAAGAGAGAAAGAGCACAAGCAGGGGGAGCAGCAGGCTCCCTGCCGAGCAAGGAGCCCGATGTGGAACTCAATCCTGGGACCCTGAGATCATGACCTGAGCTGAAGGCAGATGCTTAACGAAATGAGCCACCCAGCCATTCCAAATTAAGGTATTTTTAATTGAAAGCCTTTGTGAGATAGAAAAAGCCACAGATTCACAAGGGAAATTTTATTTTATTTCATTTTTTAAACAAGATTTTATTTATTTGAGAGATATCAAGAGAGAGCACAAACTGGGATGGGGGAGGGGCAGCAGGAGAGGGAGAAGCAGACTCCCTCCTGAGCAGGGAGCCCCACACGGGGCTTGAACCCAGAATCCTGGGATTGTGACCTGAGCCAGAGGCAGACACTTAACCAACTGAGCCACTCAGGTGTCCTGTGAGAAGGGAATTTTAGAAGGTTCTCCTACCCAGACTCCCTTTGGTCAGAGCTGACAATGGCTCTCCATTTTCCTGTCAAGGCCCTTGTAGGCTAGTTGGTGAGCCACGGTCATCCAGGGAGAAAGAAGGTCTTCTTTGTTGGAGGGCATGTAGTTGTGGCCAATGGAAGCCAAGCCACACCCATGCCGCCGCTCCCATCAAGAGGGGGGTCAGCTGCTTCCCCTGTTGGACCCAGCCTGGCGCTGCGACTTTCCAGTGGAGTGTGGTGGGAGTGACACATGTGACTCCTTGGCCCAGCCCTTTGGAGGCCTTGTCGCTTCTGTGCGGGTCGTCGTAAGACCTAGTAGCTACGTCAGGAAGCAGAGCCCAGGCAACCCACAGAATCATGAGAAATAATAACAAATCATCGTGTTAAGACTCAACACATGTGGAGTGTGAAATGGTGTGAAAATCACAAAAATAAATGTCCACTATAAACCCCACATGGATGTTATTTATTTCCTCAGTTCTGAGGCAAGTCAAGGAAATGGTCCCTTTTTCTTCAGGAAGCATGTAAGTATCGGATCAGTGTTCTCCCTCCCTTCCCTGTCATAACCGAGACCTCTCATTCGGGGGTCACTGGGACCTGTGGAAGTCCGATTCTGCAGTGCCTCCAGATTTTCCCTTTGTCTTTCTGTCCTCACCTCTCCATTGCTGGGAGGTATCTGAATAGCACGAGACCTGGTCCTAGACCTCCCTCCTCAGGAGCGGGTCGGGGACCAGGGTGGAACAGAGCTGATGGCCGTAAGCTAGTCTATCCAGTTTACTGCTCGGTGAGCGGGCTCTCACAGAGGTTACTTTTTCTGGTTATCACCCCACTTCCTGATGCTACAGGCTTCTACCCCCAGGGACACGAGGCGGTTGGATCCAGCGCTGATTTATTGCCTTCTCCCACTCTTTATGGGGCCAGGTTTAATGAACATCCAAGCAGAAACGCCTCTGACTCCTGGGATGTGAATAACTGTTATTAATAAAGGGGCGAGCAGCTTGCTGCGGCACGGTTGCATATTTCCATATTAACCATGCCATAAACTCCCCGAGAATGACGCTGTGCTCCCTCGTGGGGCAGAGGCTCCGACTCAGGACTGCAGGCTGGCGCAAGGAGAGGCGGCCAGCTCCTGCCCAGGGAGGCTGGACCCAGGTCCTGACCCCACTCTCCCAGCTCACTCAGCACCCCGCCCGCCTCGCCCGTGGGATTTACTCTTGAGCAGCAAAGAGCTGATTCCAGGGGGTGACTGCAAGTGAGTCAGGAAGTTCTACCTGCTTTCAAGTATCTCCCACATGAGTCTGTCAATTTGTCTGAGATGCTATCACCTTCGAGACTCAATTAATTTGAGTCTTTACGTTACATAAAGTCTTGGATTTTTAAAAAAATTTTTTTTTTTAAGATTTTATTTATTTATTTGACAGAGAGAAATACAGCCAGAGAGGGAACACAAGCAGGGGGAGTGAGAGAGGGAGAAGCAGGCTTCCCGCCGAGCAGGCAACCCGATGCGGGGCTCGATCCCAGGTCTCCGGGATCATGACCTGAGCCGAAGGCAGTTGCCTAACCAACTGAGCCACCTAGGCACCCCAAGCCTTGGATTTTTTTAAAAGAATATTTTATTAATTTGAGAGCGAGCATGAGCGAGAGAGCAGAAGCAGGGGGAACAGTAGAGGGAGAGGAAGACTCCCCACTGAGCAGGGAGCCCGATGTGGGACTCGATCCCGGACCCCGGGATCATGACCTGAGCTGAAGGGAGACACTTAACTGACTGAGCCACCCAGGCGCCCCGACTCTTAGATTTCTATATTAACAGGAAAACACCTTAGCAACCCAGTGTACAGACTTTCATCAGTTTTCAGCTGATACTGTTTTGGGAGATCATGTCTCTGATTCGCACATGTTTACTGAGCATCTACTGTGTGCCAGGACTGGGAATATGGCATGAAGAACACCAACAAAAGCCCTGCCTTCGTGGGGTCAAGGGAGAAATAAGCAAATAAATATGTCACAGGTATAGTATGTCAGATGGCGATAAATGCTATGGAACATATAGAGCAAGGAAGGGATATAGGCCGTGTGCAGCTGGCAGGACGGTTGTAGGCTGTTGGCTGACAGCAGATCCTTAGGAAATTCTCTCGGGATGGAGGTGACCTTGAGAGGACAGATTTGAGGCTATCTTTTTATATATGGTGGTTTCCTCTTACCCAGGTCAGGTAGCAGTGGAAGAGAGATCTCAGAAAGAAATCATGTCTTTTCTAGCCACTGTCCTTCCCTTAGGAGGCTTGGATGATGGTTGGGGCCCAGAGACCCCTGGCTCGGTGCTTCGTCAGCTCTCGGTCTCTGAAAGCCCAGCACATGTCCCTCATTTCTGTGGATTACCAGGGATGCATAGTCTCCCTTTCCACACTTCTGGGTTTGACTGTGAGTGGTCTCTCTGCGGCCACCACCAATTCTGACCTGAAACTCAATGTCCCTTCAGAGTGCCCCTTCCCCTCACCCAATAAAACATTAATGAAAAATGTGGACTTTACAGAAGATCCCTGAGTGGGAGGAGAAGGGCTTTATCTTCACTCCCTTACTCTCTAAATGTTTTGTTTGCCCCAAGTCCCATCTTCACCCTCCCACTACCAGCCTTTTCCTTCTTTTATTTTCTTTTTTTAAAAAAAGATATATTTATTTATTTTGGAGAGTGAGAGAGTGTGCAGGGGAGAATCTCAAGCAGATTCCATGCCAAGCACAGAGCCCAATGCAGGGCCCCATCCCATGACCCCGAGATCAGGACTTGAGCCAAAACCAAGAGTTGATTTTTCAATCGATCTTGCCATCCAGGTGCCCCCAAGCTTTTCCTTTTTACATTTTAAATAGCCCAGAGCACCTGGTTGGCTCAGTCAGTGAAGCATGCAACTCTTGATCTCAGGATTGTGAGTTTGAGCTCTCTGTTGGGTGCAGAGATTATTAAAAATAAAAATCTTGGGGTGCCTGGGTGGCTCAGTTGGTTAAGCATCTGTCTTTGGCTTAGGTTATGACCCCAGGGTCCTGGGATTGAGCCCCAACTCATTCTTCTTGCTCAGTGGGAAGCCTGCTTCTCCCTCTGCCCTAACTGCCCCCCCGCTTGTGCTTTTTCACTCTGCTCTCTCTCAAATAAATAAGATCTTTAAAAATGAAATCTTTAAATATAACAAATAAATAAAATTTCATTTGCCCATCTTTGCTCCCAGTTATCATTAACTTTCTTCTCCTTTTCTCTTACTACCCAAAGTCTATTTCTGGCTGCAACCCCTCTCTTTCTGATGGCCTCTGGAAACTCCAAGTACTTCCTCCTGATTATGAGGGTTAGCTTCCCCTTTCCTCCAATAGCTAGATATTAGCTGATACCCAGAATATGGAGTTGACTTTCCCAAAGGAACATGGAGTTGGCTTCCTCCCAGTATTTCCTCAGCAACCCAGCACTTTTCCTCCAGGATTTCCAGTGTCCACCATTAGAGCAGTAGCACCTTCACCACCTTACTGGGGAAAGCACTGCTAATTCTACTTTTTTAAAGATTTATTTATTTATTTATTTACTTGGGGGGGAGGGGCAGAGAGAGTGGGAGAGAGAGAAACTGAAGCAGATTCCATGAGCTGAGCATGGTGCTGGATGTGGGGCTCGATCTCATGACCCTGAGATCACTACCTGAGCCCAAACTAAGCATTGGATGTTTAACCGACTGTGCCAGCCAGGTGCACCAAGGCACTGCTAGTTCTTATGCAATAGCCATTCTCCTTTTGTCCTTTGGCAGTGGGAACCTGATCTTATTAGGGAAACCATGGCCTTGCAGTGTATAATGCTCATTTTCCATGACTCCTTTGCAGCTAGGGGTTGCTGTGTGACATTCTGGCTGATAAGGTGGGAGTGGAAGTCACCTTGTGGTCCTTCTGGGAAAATATTGAAGAGACATGCTCTAATTAGCATAACTTTTGGGCCCTTTGCCATCTGCTTCTTCTTGCATGGAGTAAAAGTGCAATGGCCATCTTGTGACCTTGAGGTTGAAAACCACATTAGGAGGGATGCAAGGGTGGTTCAACACTCACAAAACAATCAACGTGATAGAACAAATCAATAAGAGAAGAGAGAAGAACCACATGGTACTTTCAATTGATGCAGAAAAGGTTTTTGACAAAATACAACATCCGTTCCTGATCAAAACTCTTCAAAGTATAGGGATAGAGGGAACATTTCTCAACCTCATAAAATCTATCTATGAAAAACCCATAGCGAATATCATTCTCAATGGGGAAAAACTGACAGCCTTTCCTCTGAGATCAGGAACAAGGCAGGGATGCCCACTCTCACCACTACTGTTCAACATAGTGTTAGAAGTCCTAGCAACAGCAATCAGACAACAGAAAGAAATAAAAGGTATTCGAATTGGCAAAGAGGAAGTCAAACTCTCTCTCTTTGCAGATGACATGATACTCTATGTGGAAAACCCAAAAGATTCTACCTCCAAACTACTGGATCTCATACAACAGTTCGGTAATGTGGCAGGATACAAAATCAATGCACAGAAATCAATTGCATTCTTATACACTAACAATGAAAAAATAGAAAGGGAAATCAGAGAATCGATTCCGTTTACTATAGCACCAAAACCCATAAGATACTTAGGAATAAACCTAACCAAAGAAGTCAAGGATCTGTACTCGAGGAACTACAGATCATTCATGAAAGAAATTGAAGACACAAAAAGATGGAAGACCATTCCATGCTCATGGATCGGTAGAATAAACATTGTTAAAATGTCTATAATGCCCAGAGCAATCTATACTTTCAATGCCATTCCATTCAAAATTCCACCAACATTCTTCAAAGCATTGGAACAAACAATCCTAAAATTTATATGGAACCAAAAAAGACCCCGAATCGCTGAGGAATTGCTGAAGAAGAAAAGCAAAGCTGGGGACATCTCGTTACCTGACTTCAGGCTTTATTACAAAGCTGTGATTACCAAGACAGCATGGTACTGGCACAAAAACAGAGAAATAGACCAATGGAACAGAGTGGAGAGTCCAGATATGGACCCACAAATATATGGGCAAATCATCTTTGACAAAGCAGGAAAAAATATCCAGTGGAAAAAAGACAGTCTCTTCAATAAATGGTGCTGGGAAAATTGGACAGCTATGTATAGAAGAATGAAACTAGACCATTCTCTTACACCACACACAAAGGCAAACTCGAAATGGATGAAAGACCTCAATGTGAGGCAGGAATCCATCAAAATCCTGGAAAGGAGCATAGGCAGTAACCTCTTTGACATCGGCCACAACAACTTCTTTCAAGACACGTCTCCAAAGGCAAAGGAGACAGAAGCGAAAATGAACTTCTGGGACTTCATCAAAATAAAAAGCTTCTGTACAGCAAAGGAAACAGTCAACAAAACAAAGAGGCAACCCACAGAATGGGAGAAGATATTCGCAAATGACACTACAGACAAACGGCTGGTATCCAAGATCTATAAAGAACTACCCAAATTCAACATCCAAAAAGAAGATGAACACATCAAAAAATAGGCAAGAGACATGAAGAGGCACTTCTCTATAGAAGATATACAAATGGCTAACAGACACATGAAAAAATGTTCAGCGTCACTAGCTATCAGGGAAATTCAAATCAAAACCACACTGAGATACCACCTTATACCAGTCGGAATGGCCAAAATTAACAAGTCAGGAAACAACAAGTGTTGGAGAGGCTGCGGAGAAAGGGGAACTCTCTTACACTGTTGGTGGGAATGCAAGTTGGTGCAGCCGCTTTGGAAAACAGTGTGGAGATTCCTTAAAAAAAATTAAAAATAGAGCTACACTATGATCCTGCAATTGCACTACTGGGCATTTACCCCAAAGATACAGATGTAGTGAAAAGAAGGGCCATATGTACCCCAATGTTCATT
>PITA01031312.1:0-15403 GCA_004023965.1 Spilogale gracilis
CGATGTTCTTTGTCTCTCGTGGCGGTCCAGAAGTGGGAAATATCACATTTCAGGCTGGTTTCATGGGTGTTCACGGTGGTCTTGTAGTGGTTTTTTTGTTGGAATTCAGCTCTCTTCAGGGAACTCCCTGAAATGCGGTCACCTGGCCTTCCGCCATCTTGACCTCCCTACTTGTGCTCTTAACATACATACATACATACATACATACATACATACATAAAATAACAGACATGTAGTATTTAGTTTCTTTGTATCAGTAATCTGGCATGCTTAACTGGATCCTCTGCCTTGGGATCTGTCCCAAGGCTGCAATCAAGATGTCGACCAAAATGAGGCTCTCCTATAGAGCATCTTCTGGGAAAGTATCTGCTTCCCGGTTCACATAATCATTGGCCAAATTTAGTTCCTCAAGGGTTATTGGGCTGAGGGCCTCAATTCCTTGCTGATTGTTTGCTTGAGGCTACCTTAGTTCTTTTCATGTGGGCCTCTCCAAAGAGCAGCTTGCTTCTTGAAGCCAGTAAGTGAGAAAGTCTACTAGAAAACTGGCCGTCACATAAGATTATGTAATTTAATTCCAAAGTGACATCCCCTCAATCCTGAGGTATTCTATTGGTTCAGAAGCAAGTTACTCAAAGGCAGGATCATACAAGGCCATGAATACCAGGAGGCGGGGTTTGTTGGAGGCCAACTTAGAGTTTGTCCACCATAAACCCTATAAAGGACAGGTCACAGTGACTTCAAAGCACATACTAATGGGAGCACTGGAGTTAATTATGAATACAGAAAACAGCCAAATTCTTGGGAGCAACGTGTTATGAGGCTCAAAGTGTGACTTCTGAGACAGTAAAGAAAAAGTTATCTACCCTCTAGCCCCCACTACCAAAATGGGAGCCCAGTTCCTTATTGGCTTACTTGGTTTAGAGACAATGTTGCCTCATTTAGGCATTTTGTTAGCCCAGTAGATAAGACAACATGAAAATATGCCAAATTTAGCTGGAGATTTGAATAGCAAGCAGAAAAAGAGGCAGGGTAACAAGTTGTACCAGCATCCTTAAGCTTGGGACCCACGAACCCCAGGATGTCCTTGAAGTAGAAGTACTAGTACTGATAATAAAGCTTATTGGAGCCTCTGGCAAAGAGCAGTTGGTTTTCTGAGGGCTGAGCCAAATATAAAGCTAATGGTGTCTACCGAGTGGCAGCAGCTGGCTAGGCCAAAGACGATTTTGGAAGACTGACAGTGATAAGGTCAGGTCAGCACAATGGCCTAAATTGAAAGCACCCTCTGCTGCTAAAGACCTAACTCCTAAGGGTCATGTGTGTGCTTTTTTTTTTAATTGACTCTTGAGCCATGACCAACAACATGACTATCTGGTTGGGTACCTGAGTGATGACTGACTGGGTATATGACAGACATATTTGTGCGATGCTGTGGGCTCTGGAAAGCCATTGCTGAAGCCAAGTAGGATATTTATGTATCTCGTAGGAACATTCTTGGGAAGAGTCCATACTGAGATAAGACTAAGTGAAATGACGTGACTGAACAGGCCTACACAGCCTAGGCGGGCAGCATCAGCGTCTGAAGATGTCCTTGCACGCTGATTCCATTGTCACTGCCGTCCTGGGGGACTGCTTTGACCCATTGAATTGTATTCTGATTATAAGTTGCACTTTCCTGCTACTTGGCACATCTGGTGTGATATTTATTGTCATTGTAATCTTGAGTGGTTAAGTTCCCGGATTTTGTTGTCGTCTTTAAAAAAAAGTTGAATTTTGTTTTAACAGGTTGGAGATGTTACTTAGGGGTTAGCTTGATTTTTGGAGAGTTGTTATTTAGATTTCTTAGGGCACATCAAGAGTAAGCTTTATTCTATAAGCTTTATTTCTATATCTTTATTCCAGAGTTTCTATAATTTCTGTAGTTTCACACTATATTTAAGACAGAGGTTAAGAGGATGGGAAAAATATTGCATGAGAAAGCTAATTGTAAGAAAGCTGAAGTGCCTATATTAAAATCAGACAAAGTAGACTCAGAAAAGGAATAGTACCAAAGATAAAGAGAGACTTTTTTTTTTTTCTTTTTAAATGTAGGTTCCCTGGCCACCATGGAGCCTAATGCAGATCTTGAACTTGTGATCCTGAGAACAAGACTTGAGCTCAGATCAAAAGTTGGATGTTTAGGGCACCTGGGTGGCTCAGTGGGTTAAAGCCTCTGCCTTCGGCTCAGGTCCTGATCTCAGGGTCCTGGGATAGAGGCCTACATTGGGCTCTCTGCTTGGCGGGGAGTCTGCTTCCTCCTCTTTCTCTGCCTGCCTCTCTGCCTACTTGTGATCTCTCTCTCTGTCAAATAAATAAAAAATCTTAAAAAAAAAAAAGATTAAAAAAAAAGTTGGATGTTTACCAACTGAGCCACCCAGGCACCCCAAGAAAGACATTTTTAAATGATAAAAATGTTGTTTCATAAAAGAGACCTAAAAATACACAAAAACGGACAGAACTAGAAAAATAGATCCATAGTTATCGTTACAGTTTCAATATTCTTCTCTCAGTAACTGAGAGGACAAGAAGATTAAAACAAAACAAAACAAAACCCAGTAAGAATACAAAGTTTTGAATAATGCTATCCCCCAACTTGATCTAATGTATGTTTATAAAAATCTACACTCACGAACACTATAATACACATTTTTTTTTTAAGATTTTATTTATTTGACAGAGAGAAACACAGTCAGAGAGGGAACACAAGCAGGGGGAGTGAGAGAGGGAGAAGCAGGCTTCCCGCCGAGCAGGGAGCCCAACATGGGGCTGGATCCCGGGTCTCCGGGATCAGGACCTAAGCCGAAGGCAGTCGCTTAACCAACTGAGCCACCCGGGCGCCCCAATACACATTTTTTTTAAGTGCACATGGAACATTCACCAAAATAGCTCATATACTAGACCATAAAAATATCTCAACAAATTTGGAGGAGTTGAAATCATATAGAAGAAAAAAGTCTGGGAAAAATCTCCAAGTATTTAGAAAGTAAATATTATTCTTCTAATGATCTGTGGGCCAAAGATAGCTAGAAAGCACTTTGAACTGATGCTATGAAAAATAAAATCTTTTAAAATTTGTGGAATGCAGCTAGAAGAGTGCTTTAGAGGAAAATCTATAGTTTGAAATGTTTATATTAAAAGCGAAGATAACTTTAAGGTCAGTTACCTGAACTTCCACCTTAAGAAACTAGAAAAAGAAACAGAAATAAATGTAGAGTTAAAAAAAGGAAGGAAATAATAACAGGAAAAATAAAAATTCATGCAATAGGTAGCAACAGCTGAGAAAATCAAAGAACCTCAGAGCTGGTTGTTCATAAAATAAAATTAATAAACACCTAGCTAAACTAATTAAGAAATGAAGAGATGATGCCAAAATAACCAAAACCAGAAAAAAAGAGGAGGTATCACAACAGATATTACATATATTCAGTAGGTAAGAAAGAAATATTATTATATTATTAACGTCTTAATGCTCATAAATTTGACAATGTGGATAAAATGGATGGCTTATTAGACAAAATTTATGAAAATGAATTAAGAAATGCTTTAAATTATGAATCTAATTTGTCTTATAAATATATAAAGAGACCTATATTTATAAAAGATTAGATTTATAATTTAAAGCATTCACATAGAGAAACCAGGCTTTATGATTTTACTGGTTAATTCTGTCAACATTTATAGTAAAACACACACACACACACACACACACACACACACACCAACCACTCAAACTCCTTTTAGCAAATTGAGAAAGAGGAAATATTTTCCAATTTATTTATGAGGCCATCATAAATAAATAAATATATAGTAAATAAATATTATATGTTGAACTAGTGAGGTTATCTGAGAAAAGATTTGATAGCGTTCAACAGTTGATTATGTAAATTGCCATGTTAAGGAAAATCACTTAATACTCTCAAAACATACATAAAAAGCATTGGGCAAAATCTAACATCCACTGATTAATAAAAACTCTTATCAAACTTATAACTTTGTCAACTTCCTGAAAAGGCATCTAGGATAAAGCCTTACCGAATATAGATAATGGTAGAAGACTGAAAGCTTTCCTACTAAAATTGGGAGCATGGTGAGTCTTCCTGCTCTCATTCCTTGTTTTCAAGATGGTGCTTGACTCTTAACTGATGTAATTATTCAAAAACAACATATAGAAATCTTCTAGACCAAAAAAGAAAAAAACAAAGTTCTGGGACACCTGGGTGGCTCAGTTGGTTAAGTGTCTGTCTTCAGCTCAGGTCATGATTCCAGCTCCCTCTGCTGATCCCCCTGCTTGTGCTCTTTCTCTCTCTCTGTCACATAAACAAATAAAATCTTTAAAAAAAAGAAAAAGAAAAAGAAAAATTCTATTTATTTGCTGATGACACGAATATCTATGCAGAAAATTCTAAAGAACTTATAGAAAAATGTACCAGAACTATCAAAAGTATTAACAAGTTTACAGGATAAAAATTTCATTATAAATTGAAAATCAATTATATTTTTATATTCCAGTCATAACATCCAAAATCATAAAATGTTTCAGGAAAAATATATCTGAAGAAATATGTGAAAGATTTGTATGTTGAAAGTTATAAAACTTTTCTTTCTTCAAAATTTATTTGAGAGAGAGAGTGGGCATGGGAAAGTGTGAGGGGAGGGGGAGGAATTGAAAGAGAGAGGGAAGGGAGAAGGGGGAGGGGAACTGACACTGTACCAAAGAAAAGTACATGAAAAGCCAAGTAAGCACATGAAAAGATGCTTAACATCATTAGTCATGGGAAATGAAAGGTTAAAATCATAGTAAGATACCTCTCTATACTTAGTAGCATGGCTGAATTTAAAAAGATTGACAATAAGAAGTATTGATGAGGATGTAAAAACCAGTGAAACTCTCATACATTATTGGGGGGAATGCAAAATGGTAAAATCAGTCTAGAAAATAGTTTAGCTCTTTATTATAAAGTTAATCACAAATTTGACCTGTCTCTGCAATCTCATATATACATCCACCCGAGAGAAATGAAAACATATATCTGTATATATCTACTAAAAGACCTATGTGCAAATATTTATAGCACCTGCCTTAATAATTATCAAAAATCAACCCACCTGCCCGTCAGCTAGAATAGATAAATTGTTACACATCTATGTAATGAGATGTTCAGCAATAAAAAGAACAGCCTATGATATATGCAATATCATGGATAAATCTCAAAAGCGTTATGCTAAATGGAAAAAAACAAATACCAAAAGGCTATATACTGAAGACTTCATTTCACATGACATTCTGAAAAAGACAAAACTTTAAGGACAGAAATACGATGATTGATTCCTAGGAGCTGGGGTTGGGGCTGGGGAAGGGTCCATAATGGAGACTCATCAAAATATTCTATATCTTGATTGTTGTGGTAGCTACATGACTATATATTTGGAAAAATCAACACATTTTATACAAAAAGGTGAATTTTACTTTATATAAATTATCCCACAGTAAATCTGACTTAAAACAACATTATATTATCTTTTGAAAGGTCTACAGTGATCATGTACTTTGTATTTTTATGTTTTGGTCATTTTTTCCATTTTTTAGGAAAAAATACAAGTCATACAAGTTTTATAAGTAATTCCTACACATTGGAAAAAATAACCTCAAGCTATTCAGAAAGGTGTCAATGAAATGTAAAATTTTTCTATATTCTCTGTCTCTCCAGTTCTTCACCCTGAACTAACCACTTTTTAAAAACTTTGGGGGGGGGGTTGTTTTTGAAAGATTTTTACTTATTTGAAAGAGTGAGTAAGAGAGCACATGCACACAAGTGGGAGGAAGTGCAGAGGAAAAAGTAGACTCCCCACTTAGCAGGGA
Organism: Spilogale gracilis; assembly: GCA_004023965.1. NCBI lineage: Eukaryota > Metazoa > Chordata > Mammalia > Carnivora > Mephitidae > Spilogale > Spilogale gracilis. Next base: position 5,897 of record PITA01031312.1, read on the forward strand.
GCCCAAAGCAGGACTTACTCCCAAGACCCTGAGGATCATGACTTGAGCCAAAGGCAGAAGGCAGAGTCTTTTTTTAAAATAATAATTTATTTTATTTTTTCAGTGTTCCAAGATTCATTGTTTATGCACCACATCCAATGCTCCATGCAATATGTGCCCTCCCCAATACCCACCACCAGGCTCACCCATTTCCCCACCACCTCCCTTCCAAAACCCTCAGTTTGTTTCTCAGAGTCCAAAGTCTCTCATGGTTCACCTCCCTCTCTGATTTATCCCAGTTCATATTGCCTTTCTTCCCCTAATGTCCTCCATGTTACTCCTTATGCACCAAAAGTAAGTGAAACCATATGATACTTGACTTTCTCTGCTTGGCTCATTTCACTCAGCATAATCTCCAGTCCCATCCATGTTGATAGAAAAGTTGGGTATTCATCCTTTCTGATGGAGGCATAGTATTCCATTGTATATATGTACCATATCTTCTTTATCCATTCATCTGTTGAAGGGCACCTTGGCTCTTTCCACAGTTTGGCGATTGTGGCCATTGCTGCTATGAACATTGGGGTACATATGGCCCTTCTTTTCACTACATCTGTATCTTTGAGGTAAATACCCAGTAGTGCAATTGCAGGGTCATAGGATAGCTCTATTTTTAATTTTTTTTTAAAGATTTTATTCATTTGACAGAGAGAAACACAGCCAGAGAGGGAACACAAGCAGGGGGAGTGAGAGAGGGAGAAGCAGGCTTCCCGCCAAGCGGGGAGCCCGATGTGGGACTCGATTCCCGGTCTCCAGAATCATGACCTGAGCTGAAGGCAGTAGCTTAACCAACTGAGCCACCCAGGCGCCCACCTATTTTTAATTTTTTAAAGGAAACTCCACACTGTTTTCCAAAGTGGCTGCACCAGCTTGCATTTCCACCAACAGTGTAAGAGGGTTCCCCTTTCTCCACATCCTCTCCAACACTTGTTTCCTGTCCTGTTAGTTTTGGTCATTCTGACTGGTGTAAGGTGATATCAATGTGGTTGTGATTTGAATTTCCCTGATAGCTAATGGTGATGAACATTTTTTCATGTGTCTGTTAGCCATTTGTATTTCTTGGAGAAGTGTCTGTTCATGTCTCCTGCCCATTTTTTGATGTGATCATCTTTTTTGGGGGGGTGTTGAGTTTGAGGAGTTCTTTATAGATCTTGGATATCAACCCTTTGTCTGTAGTGTCATTTGTGAATATCTTCTCCCATTCCGTGGGTTGTCTTTTTGTTTTATTGACTGTTTCGTTTGCTGTGCAGAAGCATTTTATTTTGATGAAGTCCCAAAAGTTCATTTTCGCTTTTGTTTCCTTTGCCTTTGGAGACGTGTCTTGAAAGAAGTTGCTGTGGCCGATGTCAAAGAGGTTACTGCCTATGTTCTCCTCTAGGATTTTGATAGATTCCTGCCTCACATTGAGGTCTTTCATCCATTTCGAGTTTATCTTTGTGTGTGGCGTAAGAGAATGGTCTAGTTTCATTCTTTTATACGTAGCTGTCCAATTTTCCCAGCACCACTTATTGAAGAGACTGTCTTTTTTCCACTGGATACTTTTTCCTGCTTTGTTGAAGATTATTTGACCATAGAGTTCAGGGTCCATATCTGAACTCTCCACTCTGTTCCATTGGTCTATGTGTCTGTTTTTGTGTGCCAGTACCATGCTGTCTTGGTGATCACAGCTTTGTGATCAGCTAGGTAATGTGATGCCCCCCGAAGGCAGGTTCTTTTTTTTTTTAACCTTTTTTTTTAAAGATTTTATTTATTTATTTGACAGAGAGAGATCACAAGTAGGCAGAGAGAGGGGAGGAAGCAGGCTCCCTGCTGAGCAGAGAGCGAAATGTGGGCCTCGATCCCAGGACCTGAGATCATGACCTGAGCTGAAGGCAGACACTTTAACCCACTGAGCCACCCAGGCGCCCTTGAAGGCAGATTCTTAACTGACTGAGTCACCCAGGCACTCCTGAATTAATCACTTTTAATTATTTTATTTTTAGCTTTTTTCTATTTCTAGAAACTGATTTGTTAATTTATATAGTACTCATTGTCTTCCTACTCTGAAAAACAAGGAGTTAATTAAGATTGCCCCACTTTTATAATGCTAACTTTTTATGATTATTAGTATTAATTCTCATTGATTACCTGTGAACATTTAAAGAATACTTGAGACACCATCTTTCTTTTAAAGATTTTATTTATTTATTTGACAGAGAGAAACACAGCTAGAGAGGGAACACAATTAGGGGGAGTGAGGGAGGGAGAAGCAGGAATCCCAGTGCAGGGCTTGATCTCTGGACCCTGGGATCGTGACCTGAGTCAAAGGCAGATACTTAATGACTGAGCCACCCAGGCACTCCTCACCTAGTACTTCTATGAAATGCTTTTCCCAAATATCTGGTGATTCTTGGTTGTTTGTTTCTATTTATGAATGAAAGGTTAGTAGATGATTATAGGCAGTTTGTGTGGCTTGTCTCTGCTATTGAGCTTCTTGAATGGGAGCTCTATGCTTGCTTGTTCACTTATTTATTTATGCAAGAAATAATAAATGCTTATTGGTGGTTTTGGGAAATATTGAGACTACCATAGTGAGCAAAATAAATCATTATTCTTGTTCTCATGGACCTTACTATTTAAAGAAGGAGACACAATCAAACTATATTCAAATAAATGAATAATAACTCACTGATGTTTAAGGAAATCATTGTAGTTATGTGAAAATATATACTAAAACTGCTATATTAGGACACCTTCGGCTGCTAGTGACATAAAACCGACTGATCTGAACCACACCACAAGAAATGGCTCATTTAGTGAAGAGTCCAGGTCTCAGATGGTATTGTTAGAAATCTCTTTCTTTCCCTCCTTTATCTTCTTTTTCTCTGCGATATTTTCACTCTTTTTTTTAATTCATTTTTAAAAAGATTTTATTTATTTATTTAACAGAGAGAAACACAGCTGGATAGAGAGCACAATCAAGGGGAGTGGGAGAGAGAAGCAGGCTGAGCAGGGAGCCTGATGCAGGGCTCGATCCCACGACTCTGGGAACTTGACCTGAGCTGAAGGCAGATACTTAACGATTGAGCCACCCAGGCGCCCCTGATATTTTCATTCTTAAGAGGGTTTTCTACTAGTAATGACAATGGGGACACCAGTGGTCTGAATTTATTTCCTACAAGCCTAGAAACCCCATCCTGACTACCAAGCAGCTTGTGACACCTGACTGAACTGTCTCCTATTACTTAAGCGAACCCAATAAACATATGTGTCTTTCAGCAATTTCATAATGGCCTCAGGATTGTGTTTTGTTGACCTGACTTGTGTCATCTGTCCATCTCTGAATCTAGTACTCTGCCTGAGAATATGGCTGGGTATGTATGTATCTCTCAGTGGGAGATGGGTAGAGTCAGCCATAAAAACTTAGAATGAAAGACAAAGAAATATTGGTCAAAAAAAAGGATCTGTAGTGGAAGATGCATAACATTTGATTTGAGATGGGCTTGTGTTGTTACATGGTGTGTGGTCAAGGGTAAATTAATCATCTCTCTGGGCATTTCTTTCCCCTTTAAGGAAGCATACCCATCTTGCATGATTTTGAATGTATGACCTAATGGATGTCATGTATCCTGCACAGAGTAGCCACTCAATAAATAGTAGCATTACCTCTAGAAAAAGAATATAGCAAACACTCATGTTACATGTACTTATAGCCTGGCTTAAAAAGAAAACATTAGCAGTATATCTGATTCCCCTTATGTACCCTTCCTTTATCATATTCTCCAGTTTCCAATATCACTTCAGGATATCACTTTCCTGAAATTACTTGTTCTCATTCTCATTATTAATGTTGTTTTGCATATTGATAAACTTTACATAAATAGCATCACACTGCATTTTTTCTTCTGTAGTTTGCTTTTTTGAGGGGGTTCAAAATCATATTGTGAAATTCGTTCATATTAATACGTGTAGTTGTAATCCACTGATTTCTACTTTCACATAATATCCCAATATATAAATACATAGCAATTAAAAGAATCCATTCTCTTCTTAATGAATATTAGGTTTTTATATTATTTTTGTATTAGAGATAAGATTGCTTTGAAATTTCTCATGCATGTCTCCATGTAAGTAGACAAGAGTTTTCTCTAAAAAACATATATGGGAATGGACTTTACTGAGTTTTAGGGTATGAACTTTTTCAGCTTCACTAGATTTTGTCAATTTTTTTGGAGGTTGTTTTAATAATTTATATCCCTATGAGCAGTGTTTAAGTATTCCCATTCTTATTGAATATAGGCAGATGAACTGACTAGACATTTTTCCAAAGAAGACATACAAATTACCAACAGGTATATGAAAAGTTGCACGACATCATGTCATCACTAGGGAAATGAAAATCAAACCCACAAGGAGATATCACCTCAGACCTCTTAGAATGGCTGTCACCAAAGACATCTGATAACAACCGTTGATGAGGATGGGGAGAAAGGGAACCCGTGTGCACACATTATTAGCAGGAACATACATTGGTGCAGCCACTATGGAAATAGGAATGGAGGTTCCTCAAAAAAATTTAAAATAGAATTAGCATAAGATCTAGCAGTTCCACTCTGGGTCTGTGTCTACAGGGAAGGAAATCACTATCTTGAAGAGATATCTGCACCTGTATGTTCATTGCACCATCGTTTACAACAGCCAAGACAAGGATGTTTCCTTGTGTTCACTAATGGATGAATGAAAATGATCTTTATACATGCACGTGCACACATGCACACACACACACACACACACACACAAAGAATATTATTCAGCCATAAAAAAAGAAAATCCCACCATTTGTGACAACATGGATGGACCTTGAGGGCACTATGCCAAGTGACACTAGTCAGATAGAGAAAGATAAATGCTGTATGATCTCCCTTATATGTGGAATCTAAAAAAACCAAACTCCTCGAAATAAAGAATAGACTATTAGTTACTAGAGGCAAGGTGGGGGAGGGAAGAAATGGGTGAAGGTGATCAAAAAGGATAAGTTTCCAGTTATAAGATATATAAGATATATAAGTTCTGGGAATATAATGTACAGTGTGATGACTATAGTTAACAATATATATTTGAAAGTTTCTAAGAGAGTAGATATTAAGAGTTCTCATCACAAAAGAAAATGTGTAACTATGTGCGGTGCTGGATGTTCACAAAATTTATTGGGGTAACCATATAATATATACAGATATTAAGTCATTATGTTATACACATTAAACAAATACAATCTTATATGTCAATTCTATCTCAATAAAACTGAAAAAATGCATTTCCCATTGTTCTCATTATGTGAAAACGTTTGTATCATCTTAGCCAGCTGACAGAAGATGAAAATGTAAAAGAAGTTAGGTAGTACAATGGACTAAGTGTTTTCAATTTGTATGTTGTGTATGATGCGAACACAAAAGAAAAGTAATAAGAGATCCTCAGTATCTAGAAGCATAAAAAAGTAAAAGGGAAGAAGAGACAATTGGGAGGATTTTCTGTGTGAAATAAGGCAGATAAAATCCCACAGGGTCAAGCTACTAAGTTGAGGCTCAGCAGGTCCTTGGGGATTCTTCCACAATTTATAAAATACAAAAGGGGCACATATCTCTTATAAATTGTCCCTTATGTGCCTGCTTGGCAGAGGAGTCACTTTCAGATCAGTCCTTGTTCACAACACATGAATAAATCCTACCAATTCTGATGGCAAGGTTCTCTGTGGTATCCTGCATCTCTATTAACTACGGAATATTATGTAGAGAGAGATTTTAACTTAAATATTTGGGTATCAGGAACTTTTAATTTAACACTATATAATGACCTCTCTTTCAATTTATACACACACACGCGCACGTGCTCACGCATGCACACACACACGTAGGTCATATAATATAATTTTAGGACAATCAGATTTCTTTAGCAGTCTTGAATTTTGACAATGAAGCCAAGACCTATGTTAATGGACAGTGATGTGATCAAAACAGAAATTGTCATCCTCAGTTTTAATATTCCCCTGAGTTCAAAGAAAAAAAATTTTTTTAATCACATTACAGCGGCTGGGAAAGAAATGAATGTTTACTTTTGCTTAAATATAGCTAAAGCTGAAGGACAGAAAATGTGACATTAATACATGTTACTGGAGTAGGCTTAAGTTCCCATACTTGAAGAAAAAGGCTAAATTAGGATAACTTAGAATCAAATTAGCTTCTGAAGCAGTTCTCCTTCACCCATGGCTAGGGAGTTCGGAATGATTTCTCAAAGAAGGATAAAGAAGCAATTGTGATCTCTCTCATTAGAGATGTTATTAGCAAATTTCTTGAAAAAGACACAGGGAAAATTGGATCTTCCCATGTGACAACCCTCCTCAATCTCTGAATTGAAATGATCTACTATCATGTTGGCACATCTTTTTGCATTGGTTACATGCATTTTTGATAATCTGCTTTGTGCCCCCAGCTCTGAAAAGAAAGTTGAATTTATTTCAAATGGAAAAACCAGGAAAGGTCTAAGTTGGCAACAAGAGCAGCTGTTTGCGGGCAATGATAAATAAATTGAATTGAAGCCCCTGAGTATTGTGCATGTGTGTAATCTTCCAAACAACCCTGAAGACACTCTTTCATATCTTCTAAGTCTGTACTGAGTTTAAGCTTATGTCTTAAGCAAAGTGTCACATAGAGAAGCTTAAGGGATACAAAACAAAAATGGTGAGGCAAGTCACCTGTGGTCAAAATCTTTATCAGGCAAATCAGCTATCACCGCTGGATTGGAAAATCCATGAGGGGAAGAAGGAGGGAAGAAGAGATGGAGAGTATGGGAAATGAGAGATGGGTACGCTTGAGTTGTGCAAGTCAGAGAAAGAGAGGGAGGGAAAGAATGGGAGAAGGAAAGAGAGAGAGGAAGAGAGAGAATGGAGGGGGGGAGGGAGAGGAAATGAGAATAAGAATGACAATAAAGGGGCACCTGGGTGTTAAGCATCTGCTTTCAGCTCGAGTCATGATCATGATACCGGGGTACTGGATAGAGCCTGGCATCAGGTTCCCTGCTCAGTGGGGAGCCTCCTTCTGCCTGCCATTCTGCCCGCTTGTGTTCTCTGTCAAATAAATAAATAAATAAATAAATAAATAAATAAATAAATAAATAAATAAAATCTTAAAAGAAAAAAAGAATGACAATAAAAACGAGAAGGCGGGACACCTAGTAGCTCAGATGGTTAAGTGTGTGCCTTCAGCTCATGTCATGATCCTGATGTCCTGGGATTGAGGAGCTCTGCATCACTGCTCCCTGCTCCACGGGGAGTCTGCTTCTCCCTCTCCCTTGCTGCTCCCCACCTCTCTCTGTCAAATAAATAAATAAAAAAAATCTTAAACAAAAACCCAAAAAATGAAGAAGGAATTTGCATCTCCTGGTTGAGAGTGAATCCTTGGATGGACACCAGGCTCAGCTGGGAAAAATGGAAGCCAATTTGTTGCAGGAGGGGCGGGAGGAAGAGCTACTTTAACTGGCTATTAATCCAAAGAGCAGAGGCTCCTCTCTCTCTAGGAGAGAAAGAATTAGATTTTCCAGGCTTCATTCGAGTGGTAGTTGGGAACAAGTCTAGTCCTCGAACTAAAGATCAGTTGCCATGCTGTGCCCAGCACAAAAGGTGGTAAGTCAGCTTTCCAGGGAGTAAGGGCCAAAGGAGATCTGGCATTCCTCTCCAGGTTCAGTTCAACCCACTCATTCCTTTGCGCTTCATGTTGTGTCCACACTGGACTTGTTCCAACTCCTGGAACCAGGCAGACACCCTGGTCTTTCTCACACCCTTTCTCCATTTGAAACTGTCCTCAACTGGGCCTCATTTATCTAGCTAACAAAGGCTTATGTGCAGGCTGCTTGTTTGGGATCATGTTCTTAAGAGTGAGGGGTTGGAAGAATGGAACCAAAAGAAAACAAATACAGGGGTCTTCTACTGATTTGACTCCGACGGTGGGCAAATGCTGCCTGATCCTCCTGGGACTTTGGGAGGAAACTTATGACATATGTTTGCCTACAGATTGAGAGATAGAACATCTATTCATCCACCATCCAAAAGGTGGTCGTGCTGTGGTTAATGCCCCCACAGGTCCAGGCAAAGCATGTATGTGTGTAGAGATGGTTCCTGTGGATGACCCACAACTGGGGGACACAGAAACCCCAATGCAGGAAGTGGGAGGCATGGGAGAAAGGGCACTAGCAAATGAGACCCAAGTCAAGAGGGGCAAAATCTGCATAGAATTGGCTGGGACAGCAGTGGCTGGAGGAAGAGGTGGGCTCAGAAGATGTGGAGGGAAGCAAGAGGGTGTTTAGTTCATGGAACTACCTGCTGGTCCACCCCATGTCCTGTTCTGTTCTCTTCCTCTCACCTGCTGCTCTGTCCTCCTGAACACCTGACCACTTTTGTGTATCTTCCAACTTGTTTATTATTATTACTACTTTTTAGAAAGTATAATAGAGTGCAGTGGTTCTTAAGCTTTAGTGTCCTTTAGAATAACCTGCAGGGTTTGTTAAAATAAATATTGTGGGGCTCTTTCCCACAATTTCTGATTTAAAAGATGTAGGGTAGAACCTGAAAAATTGGTATTTATTTTTAAAAAAAAATATTTTATTTATGTATTTGACAGAGAGAGACACAGTGAGAGAGAGAACAGAAGCAGAGGGCTTGGGAGAAGGAAAAGCAGACTCCCCACTGAGCAAGGAGCCTGATGTGGGGCTTGATCCCAGGACCCTGGGACCATGACCTGAGCCAAAGGCAGATGCTTAATAACTGAGCCACCCAGGCGCTCCCAAATTGGCATTTCTAATATGTTCTCAGACAATGCTGATGCTGCTGGTCTGAGGACCACACTTTGAGAACCACAGGTGTAATGGTTACAATGCAGAATCTGAAGTGGGACTGTGTGGCTTTGATTCCTGGCTCCACCATCTCCTGGGCATATGATCTTTGGAAGTTAACTTAAACCTTCAAGCCTCAGTTTCATCATCTGTAAAATGGGGATAATAGCAATGCTTACTTGACAGAGCTGTCAGAAATAACTGAGTCAATATCTGCGATACGTTTAGAAGAGGGCCTGGCATGTAGTAAGTGCTCTGTGATTGTTGACTGTTAGTATCACTTCAGTAATAACACCTCCTTTACCTCCCCGGGCAGAGCTGTTGACCTCCATCTGAGTTCATGTAACCACTTCTAGTCCAGCATGCCATGTTTTGTTGGAAAGGGCTGGTTCTACCTGTCTAAAGAGCCTAGTAATGGTTAGATGGCAGAAACTACTTTTGTTCATCATTTACTTTCAAATCATCCATGATTCACCCATAATGAGGTGCTTCATAAATGTATGTGGAAGAAATAAATATTATTATTTGTAATATTTATTGGACTCTGTGATGGTTAATCTTATGTGTTGACTGGATTAAGGCATGTCAGGAGAGCTAGTACAACATGGT
>PITA01031313.1:0-15381 GCA_004023965.1 Spilogale gracilis
GCCAGGGTGGTAGAAGGCCAGGATGCTGGAGAACCGGGGTGCTGGGGAGCCGGGCTGCTGGGAACCAGGCTGCTGGCAGCGAGAACGAACAAGCACCCAAGAGAAACGTCTGGCAGTCACTCATAAAACGAAGACCACACCCGGCCCACAACCCAGCATTCCATTCCCAAGTACCCCTCTGAGAGAAATGACAACATGTTCCACACCAAGACCTGAGAAGAATGTTCGTAGCCTTCTTCACAGTAGTGAGAAAGAGAAGACCAGGCGTCACCAAGAGGCAGGCAGGCAGCACACAGCACGCCCAGATAAAGCCTTCTCAGCTACACGCAGCACGGCACACTCTCGAAACACCCTGCGAAGCAGAGAAATCCAGACGCAACACATCCTCAAGATCCCGCTCATAGGACATCCAGAGCAATGAAATCTGAGCTGTGAACTCAGAGAGAGAGGCAGCGGGCACGTCCAGGGGCAGGAAGGGCAGGGACAGCAGGAGGCACGGGGGCCTCCCGGTGGGGCTGCTGCTCCCTCTCTCGCAGGGGCTCTGCTCGCACGCGTGTGTGCACGCGATGGCCCTCAGCCCTGCCCCTCATCGAGGCCCGTTTCACCTCAAGATGAAAGAGAACCATCAGCAGAGGCTGAACTGTAGGAGAACCATTTGGGAGAAAGTGTCCTGATGTTTGCCACTCACTCAGCAATGTGTGGAGGGACACGGGGTGGTGGTCAGATGGACAGGGATGGACAGAGGAGCAGATGTGGTAAAGAACAGTGTCCACATCAAATCTAGGTGGAGGGAATCACGGTGTTCACCATCAGGCTCTCCCCGCTTTTCCAGGTGAAACTTTCCCTGATAAAGCGTTAGGTAAGCCAGAGCTGGGAGGCTCGCACAGCCCTCCATTCCTAAACAAAACTGTAAAAACAATGAGCCAAGCAACTCAAACCAAAGAAAACAAGAACGGGGTATTTAAAAAAAAAACAAAAAACAAAAAACTAATAATTTAGGGCACGAGAAAACAGAATTGCCAAGTAAATGCAAGACTCACTTCTTGGAATGGAAGAGACAAAATAATGAAAACTTGAAGGAAGGGACGCAAATAAAGGATGACAAACGGTACCAACAATGAGAGGCCAGGAGCCCTTGCCGAACAGGGTGGCGGTCTGGGGAAACAGGAGTGGCCACGCCTGGCTCGAGGAGAGACGGCGAACGAGCAGGCGGCGTGGAGAGTGTTTTCAGTATCACCGCGCCCGTGAGCGCCGAGACGCATGGGGCCCGGTGGCCAGTCTGTCCCTGGGGCCAGCTTACACAGTACGTAGTGCACAACGTCACGCGCACACTGCAGGAAAGAAATACACAAACGAGTCACTTTCTTATGGAAAAAGGGACAAAACAGAAAATAAATGTGGAAGAAGCTGATGAATTTCTCTAGAAAATTAAAAACATATGTTTTCTTTAAAACCTTCAAGGAAAAAAATAATTTTAACCATGAGAGAACATACTGGATGTTATAAATTATTTTTTTTAAAGATTTTATTTATTTATTTGACACAGAGAGAGAGATCACAAGTAGGCAGAGAGGCAGGCAGAGAGAGAGGAGAAAGCAGGCTCCCCACTGAGCAGAGAGCCTGATGTGGGCCTCGATCCCAGGACCCTGAGATCATGACCTGAGCTGAAGACAGAGGCTTTAACCCAATGAGCCACCCAGGCATACTATAATTTTAAAAAATCAAAAGAATCAAAAAATTATATAAATAAATAAAAATTAAAGTGAGCAGAATCGCACTGAAACGAGAGCGGTAAGAAAAGTTTTGCAAAGCAAGCCTCCTAGAAAAATCCTTAGAAAACCCTCAGTGCGTACTCAGCACCATGAGATCTAGCTCTGGGGAGCGAGGCACCCAGCGTGGCGAGGCGTCTGCTAGAGACCTGGGACCAGACCACCCTCCCCCACGGCAGAGGGGCCCCGGGGAGGAAGGAGCAGGCGACACGGGATGTTCTGCTGGGAGAGCCTAGCGACAGCTCTGTCACCTCCCTGCTGATGAGCTGGCCCTGCGCACCGCGCAGCGCTCAGGGGGGAGGGGTCAGGGCACTGCCCCAGGCCATCAGCCACCTGTGCGGGGACAGGGGACACAGGGGACAGGGACGGGGGCCACGAAGGAGGGGACGGGGGGTCATGGGGAACTGCGGGGACCGCGGGGGTCAGGGGTCCGCAGGGACGGACTTACTCTGCAGCCACCTTTCACGCCGCAGCTTGAGCTTCTCCTTCTTGGGTAAGACAGCCCTGGCCTCCGCACCTGAGGACAGAGAGCACACGGGGTGAGCGGGGCGCTCCGTGTTCACAGGGAGGAGCTGGCACTGTGCGTGGCGGCCCAGCGTCCGGCAGGGTCCCTGACCCCGGGAGGACCTCCAGCAGGCAGGCCAGAGACGCCACACAAGTCAGCAGGAGAAGCACGCGCTCTCTGGCTCGGAGAAGCCCGGTGGCACCAAGGGGGGAGCCCACGTCCTGAGCCCTGGAGCCCTGGAGCAGAGGCTCGCGGCCCCCACCTGTCTGCAATCCGCTGCACAGGCGCTGCCCAATGCCAAGGGTCTCAGGTGAGTCTGGTCGCAGACGAGATGGTCCCAGGTCCCGTCATTGATCCCACCAAGAAAAACCCACTTCTCACATGGTGCCTTCTGTGGGGGACCAGGTGTCCCCCCTTGCCTGCCGGCATGGGAACGTGTCCCCCAGGTGTCCCTGGCCTCAGCAGCCTGGGGTCAGGAGAGAGGGCCCCTCACACCCTCCCCTCTGTCCCCAGAACATCTCCGCCATCAGAAGGCAGGCCGCCGGCTGACCATCTTCTCAGGGATAAGGCCAAGCCCTGGGCGTCCGCCATCAGCCCCGCAGCAGGCAAGCGAGGCCCTGCCCGCCCAGCCCCGCGTGGACTGCGGTTCCCGGGCGCCGACCCGTCGTCACCCACTGCCCGCCAAGGAAAGGGTGCCCGTAACACTCATTCACGAACTACCTGAAGAAACCTGCCGACCTTCAGGAGCACTGGGCACCTGTCAGTGACCCTACAAACTAGCCCCATGTCAGAGGGAGCCGTTAGCCCCCGAGGTCCTGGGAACTGCCTAGGGACCAGCACAGGGAAGGAGCGTGAGACCTGAGCCTGGCGGGCCTCCACCGCACGGCGGCCTCAGGCTGGGCCCTCCGAGCTTCCCCAGCCGCCGTGGGCCCGCACTGCTGGAGGGCTAACGGACTCCCAAGGCTTGGAGTCAGGCCTCAACCACGTGGGCACAGGTGGGGCCTCTCCGAGGGCTCAGAAACCACACACGGTCCCGGCTGCGGGACACGGGGCTTCTCTCCCCCTCGGCAGGCGGACGGAGGAGGCCGAGGAGCCCCTGCCCCCCCGCCCCCCGTAGCCACACACAGTGGGAGGGCTACAAATGACGTCACTGACCCAGTGTTGGCTCCCAGCTAGACACAGCTGGTCTGCCCGCGTCAGGAGAAGCCATCTAGAGCCCCCAGGACGGCACCAGGTCCCCCTTCTCCGAGGGCAGGGCATCAGGATGGGGCCGGCACCCCACAGAAGGAGGGACCTCTCATGAGTTACGAGTCTCTTGAGCCTCTGCCTCCGAGGGTGACAGGCGGGACAGAGAGCAGGGCCAGCTTTTCCACAAAGGACATGAAGGACCCATTCTCCTTCCATCAACAAGGGCGGGCAAAACCCAGGCACGGGGGTTCAAAGCCGCTCCTGCCGCCGACGTGACCGTGGCCTCGCACAGAGGCATCCCGGGACGATGCGCACACCTCCGCCCCTCAGTAAATGCCACCGAAGACAGATTTGGGGGAACAGAGCAGGATGCCCTCCCGCCCCCTGTGCATCAAAGTAAGGTCCCGATGCATGAGTACGTAAACAACAAAACAATGTAAGTACTATAAAAAACACAAATGAGTCACAGAGCACAGGAAAACATCAGACTACACACAAGAACCGTGGTGAGAAACAGGTGAGCAAGCTCGGAAGGCTTCCTGATGCGCCTCCTGCAGATGACGGAACAGCTGCTTCGTTTCTAAGTAAAAAGCTCCCCTGAATCCACAGGAGAGACGGACTGCACCAAGGAGCAGGAAAGGCCCAGAACGGGCTGCTTACAGGGACCCCCGGGCAACGCCCCCACGCAGAGCAGGAGCGCCGAGGGGCAGCGTCTACTGCCTCTTGTTGTTTTAGGGGCTTCTGGTGCTCGGACCCCAGTCAGAGGCGTGTACTAACACCCTGGCCAGGTGGGGACTCAGGATGCAACCCCGGGGCAAACGGGCCATCTAGCTCCCAAAACCACCCTGGGAGTTTCTCAATGTCGCACGCCGGTCTCAGCAATCCCAGCACTACGCTCCATCCACAGAGACGGGCAGACGTGACGAGCCCTGCAGCCGAGGCCCCACCACACGACACACCCCACGAGCCCTGCAGAGGAGCGAGGTCACCGCGCGCCCACAGGCGACCATGCCCGCACCGGGGGACGCATGGGGCCAGGCCCAGCCACAGGGGCGGACGGCACACTCGGAGCGGCCTGCAGTGGGGACCGCCACATCAGAGTCCCTGCAGTCTCCGCACTCGTGAGCGCCACACTAACGAGAGGGCAGCGGTGGGACACCAGCTCGAGCAGGGGCAGCAAGCCCTCGGAGGCATGGGCCGTGGGCACTGTGGGCTCTCCAGGAGGGAGAGGACAGGAGAGGGATCCCGCGGCCGCTGATGCAGCCAGACGAGGAGGGCCCACGCTCCCCCCTACGCTAGGCCTGGGACAGGGGGTCACCTACCGACCGGGCAGCTCTATTTTGTTCCCTTCATTTTTCCATTTAATTTTTTATACTGCATCCTGTAAGCAGACGGCCATTTAGAAATTTTTTTAAAAGGCAAAGACATAAAAAAAAGCGGGCACAAATTTCCCTAATCAGAGACAAGGTCTGGGATGAAAAGATCATTAACTAAAAAGGCCACATCAACATATTCTCAAAAATACACCTACCAAGTTTTACTCTAAAGCACCCTTTTTGTTGATAAAAAATGCCCGCAACTGCTGCTCATGTCAAAAAGACAGACTCAAGACCCTTAGGCCAACTTCTCCCATGAAGACACACGGTGACGGGGCGCTCGTTTCGGCTGTGCGGCCGCGGGGCTGTGCTCCTTCAGAGGGGGCCCTGCTGGCCCAACAGACGGAGGGACGAGGGCAGCACCCACGGCAGAAGGGAGGGGCTCCCGGAGGGCTGGGCCGAGCTGCAGCGTCGGTCCCCTCGGGGCAGACTGTCCCGCCAGCACCTGGGCCCCCACCCCCGGCACGACGCCAGGAACCGTCTCTCCTCCCCCAGCCCCTCGTCGTCCTCCCCCGCAACCTGGCCCGTATCTCCATCTTCTGCAGGCCACTGTCCGGAGAGCAGGTGGGGGAACCCCCAGATAACAAGGCGGCGGGGGGACAGGGAGCAGGCATGGAGGCAAGCAGCTCCTCCTCACGGCTCCCTTCTCTCAGGGAAGGAAGCCCGCAGGCACCGCCGCCGTCCTGAGATGCCTGCCAAGGAGACAGGGGACAGTGGGCAAGGTGCCCCAAGGGCCCCCCAAGCAGCACGTGCTCCACATGCTCTATCCCCTCTCTCCCCTGCCCCAGGCCCTGCTCCAGGCAGGCCGCACCCCAGAGGGGGCGAGGAAGCCACGGGCAGACAGGCAAGCGCAGCTGCCGCCGAAGCTCAGCGGCCACAGCGCGGCCACCAGACGGTACCTCCCTCTGAGCAGCAGGGATGTGAGGACCGCTCATCCCCGAGAGGCCAGGAGGGCCCCAACCTCCCAGATTCCGCCTGAGCATCTTGAGGGGCCTGTGGAAAACCCACCAGGTGCAGGTGCCCAAAGGAGGACGGCTGCCCAACCCGAGGGCCCCAGGCACCGACGGGACAGAAGTGACAGCAGACGGCTCAGTGGGGGGCCGCTGCCAGGCCACACAAGCAGCAGACGTAGCCCCCTGCCGCCAAGCACAGAGCGCTGGGTTTAGGAACAGTGAGTCGCGTGCTCGGGCGGCGCCTCCGCGCCCCATCTTTGCCAGCATGTGACACCCCTCGCGAGGGAATGACCCCCAAGTGGCCCACATGCCCCATCAGGTCCAAAGACCATGGCTGGTGGGTGCTTCCATAGAGACAGTGATCCCCCCATCGGAGGGAAGGTTCCAGAGTGGCAGGAGCGGAGACAAGGCTCTCGGGCAGCACCTGGTGATCGAGGAGCCCTGAGGACCCGCGGGTGACTAGAGCTGAGTGTGCTGACGGGGAGCTCCAGGAGCTGAGGTGGCGCACTGCCCCCCCCCGGCCCGCCACCTCTCCGCGTGGCCAGGCCAGCCTCCCGAGCAGCACGTGGAGAAGCCCACGGAGGCGTTCCGTGAGCCCTGCAGGGGACGAGCAGGGTGAGTCTTAGACGGACATTCCCCCAGACAGGGCCAGCGGCTCCACCCAGCCGGCCACACGAGGAGGGGCCCCTTGCACGGAGGGCAGTGGGACCAGCTCAGCCGAGCAGCCCGCCGGCGGCTTCCAGAAACGGGGCAGGTGGCATCCGCTCCGACCAGGTCAGGCGTGGGCACAGCCAGGGAACAAACAGAAAATCCCCCACAGGGGCCCAGGGAGCGCGGTCTCCGGGTGGAGAAGGAGGCTTCGCCTTCTCTGTAACGCGCCAGAGCTTTTCCAGCTACGACGTTGTCACCTTGCACAGAAGCGGTTTCGGAGGGAGGCCAGCCCCTGACTTCCGAGCCTCGGCCAGGGCGCAGCTGGGTGGGTCAGGGTTGAGGATCGGGGCGTCCACTCACGCGTCCTCAGCTTCGTGGAGTCAGGACCTCAAACAGCACACAGCCAAGGGGCTTCTTCCACAGCCCGGCCGCTCCTGCTCCCTGTCCCTCATTCCAGAGTGAGCCCAGATCTGCCTTCCTGCCCAACTCTCCACGCTCCGCACCTCCTGGGCTTTCGTGGAAAGGTCCACGGCAGCGAGACGCTGGCCCCCGAGCAGCTGCGTGTTCTCCCCCCGTGTGTGTGTCAGCCCTCCCTCAAACGGTCAGATCCAGCAGCCTACTCTCACGTGACGGGCACTCGGCCCGCCATGCTGCCGGGGAGACGGCCGCCATCACGAGCTCCAGGACAGAGAAGGGGCCATCATGAGCCTCCCTGTCACTGCCTGGGCCACGCCCTGCCATCAGAGCTCTGCAAGGATGACCTCACAGGGCCCCCCGGCAGCCCCCTTGAAGACGAGGGAGCCGATCACAGGAAGAAAGGAAGAAAACGGTGGGCAGGATGTGACCCAGCAGGCCGGCTCTGGACGGCCCGCCAACACAGCGCAGGGGGTCACGAAGCACGCAGGGCCTGGGACAAACGCAGAAGCAGGACGGACGGCTGATGAGATGAAGACAGCCCCCAGCAGCAGCAGAGGCTGGCCTGGGAGCCACAGCGTGCCCGCCCCCCTCCAGCCCCCCCAACCCCCACCCCAATCCATCCCACGGCATGCCACTCCCAAGAGCGCCGGCCTGAAAGGACAGCATCGCTCGGCTTCCTGAGGGGAGCGCGGCCTCCACGTCCCCCGAGGAAATGAACAGAACCGACTCAGGGCGCGTCCTCACACCAGCCACTGCCCACTGCCACGGGAGGCGGCTCACACGTGCAGGGTGGGGGAGACCGACGCCTAGAATATTTAGGAACACACACGAGCACCCCCGGGGTTTGAGCCTGACCCGAACCCAGACCTGTGGCATCAGCCAACAGGCACACCAAGGCCCTGCAGTGGGGCACCCCTTGTGGCCTGGCTGTAGGGTGGAGTATGGCCCTCCCAGTCCCAATCCCGGCCTCCTTCCCACTGCCAGGCAGGACCTTGGACCTCAGTCCTGCAGGGTGGCTGCCTGGCTCACCCCAATGGTCCCCTTCGCTCTCCTAAGGGCAGACACAGACAGACGCTGACGCCCGAGCCTATACTGAACCAAGCCGGGGACCCCTGATGGTAGGAAGGAGGGGCCCCTTGCTCAAAAGGGCTGTGACCGTCGATGAGGCCCTGGGCCTGGTAAGCATGGTGACGCGTGGGGCCTACACCCTGCTGTGGCTCACACTGACTCTGGGAGCCCAGGTGGGCCAGGCATGTCCCATGTGTCCCCCACCGTATGTGGGCTGTGTAGCCCTGCTGGTATCTGGGTCATCAGGGCTGGGCGACAGCACAGGGACAGGGCTGGGACTCTCAGAGGAGGGCACCTGAGAGAAGGCCTGGAACCGGGCAGGGAGGTCCCAGCGGGAGGACTGCCCAGCGAACCTGCGGGGTACACCCAGGAGCGGGCGGGGCCCTGCCCGCTGTACACGCTAAGCCCGGGCCTGCAGGCGTGGGCACTGAGCAGACATTCACCACCCCGCACCTACCCTGCTCTGGCCCAGCAAAGACACCTCCCAAGGCCACAGGCCTTCCCCAGCATGGACTTCAGTCCCACACCGTGCTCAGGACTGCAGGCACGGGCACAGAGGCTCGGGCCGCTCAGCCTAACACCGGCACAGGAGCTCCGTGGCTGGAGGGCAAGCTGCAGCCACTCCGGGCGCCGGGACACTGCTGTGCTCTCGGCACAGACTGCCCACACAGGTCCTCCCACGGCCGGGGCCAACGCCCATGGGCACCAGCCAGGCCTCCCAGGCCTCGCCTTTCACAAACAGCCCATCCACAGTCTGGAAGAAGGTCCTGGAAATGAAGTGGCTTTGGCCTCCCCAAGTGGGGAGGAAGGGGAATTCAAGCACAGGACCAAGTACGATGACAGAGGGAGCGGGGTGCAGGCCCAGGCTCACACCCTCTCCAAACCACCCATGCAGGGCCCTTCCTTGACCCTGCCTCCTTGACCCTGCCCTTCCCGCTTCCTGTTGTTGGAAAGAACCGGCTGGAGGCAGACCAAGGCGCGGGCCCCTTCCTGCCCCAGCACCGCGTGACCACGGGGCCGGGTGCCACCAGCACTCCAGCTCAGCGGCCCTGCAGCGGCCAGCAGGCCCAGGGCAGGACACCCCGCCTTCCAGTCCGCGGCTCGGTCAGGCACACAGACCTCTGGGCCCCGCGAGCCCCAGGGCTGGCAGGGGCGCTCCCACCCAGCACCCACACTTGCGGCAAGGAACCAAATAGATGCCCAGGCGGCAGCTCAGAGTCACAGGAGACACGGCCACCTCCAAGGGGCAGGCGGCGCACACCACCGCGGACAGGAAGGCTCTCCAGCTCCCAAACCTGGTAAACCTCCGGGACTCCCCCACAACGGTCTTCAAGACGGCCAGAAGGCGACGGGGCAACCAAAGGCCTCCATGGCCACTGCAGTGCGCAGGCAGCTGCGAGCACGGCTCCCAGCCTGGCCCCCCGGGGGGGGGGGCAGCAACCCCTGAGGCACGGCCCCCAGCCTGGCCCCGGGGTGGGGGGGCAGCAACCCCAGAGGCACGGCCCCCAGCCTGGCCCCGGGGTGGGGGGGCAGCAACCCCAGAGGCACGGCCCCCAGCCTGGCCCCGGGGTGGGGGGGCAGCAACCCCAGAGGCACGGCCCCCAGCCTGGCCCCAGGGGTGGGGAAGGGGGCACTTCGGGTGGGTCTGGTCCTGCCCCACCTCACAGCTGAAGGAAAGGGCGTGAAAGGTCTTTGAAGGAGGAGAGCTTTACAAAATCCGTCAGGCCAACCACCAGAAAGCCCTCGGATCCCAGTGCAGGCGCCCGCTCTCCCAGGGCAGGCCGGCCTCTCCAGATCAGGCTCGGCCTCGCGGGCACGTGGCTCTGCCGCCCTCTGCTGAAGAGACGGCGCCCCTGCACCTGTTCCAGACTCAGCCACGGTCAGGAGGGGAGGCCCGGAGGCACACAGGCCTGGGGGCTGGCCTGCTCTGCTCACCACCGCCACCTCGCTACCCTCTCCGCCACAGCCTGGTCGGTCCCCAGAGCGCATCCTGGCAGCCTCCACACCGCCCGGCGTGCTGGCTGTCCAGCGGGCTGATCAGGCCCCCCTGTCCTGTCCTCGTCCAGGCCTGCCCTCGCGTGCCTGCCCCTCTGGGCTTGAGTCCAGGGGCCATGCCCAGCCCCGGCCACACGACCCAGTCCCCGCCCAACAGTCTTGTGCTTACGTGACAACACAGCAGGCTTGTGACCTGCAACTTTCCAGCACAGAGGACCACAGCGCTGGGCACAAACCCGCAGCGCGGCGTCCTGTGCGGGGGAAGGACGCAAGAACCAGACCCTCCCCCCGGACTGGCCCTGTGCCCTCACAGACCGATGCCGGAAGCTTCAAAGCCACTCCACATACAGGTCCGTGGGCCCAGAGACCCAGGCCCTCCCAGCAAAGCCGGGTTCTGCTGCTGGTGGGGGCGGGGGGACGACCGCAGCAGGAACTGGGGTGACCTCTGGCTCTACAGCACAGCCTCCTGCCCCCGGGCTGGGAGATGAAGCCACAGGAACCCCAGAGCCCAGCGCTCAGAGCCCAGTGGGCCCTCGGGGGGGCTCAGCATCCCTGCCTGGAATCACAGCTGGGCCCAAGGAGGCACCTACTTGGCTTTAGGCCAGCGGGGTTCCCAAAGGCTCTGTGTACAAACTCCGGGAAGATGCCAGCAGCAAAGCACCCACGAGGTCAAAAAGGCCCCTTGGGCGTGAGCCCAAGTCCACACCAGGGCAGGGGAGGCAAACACGAGCTCGAGGCCAGGATGCCCCGCCCCGCAGACCACACCCGCCACACCACACAGCAGGGCAGCCAGAAGCAGGCAGCGCTTCTACTCGTGCCTCGGCCCCGGGCAGTGCCGGGGGGGCCATGCCTGCACTGACCCAGGCCCACAGGCACCCTGCCCGCGTGGCCCAGCTGGTGACTGAGCAGCAGCTGTCCTCAGATGCCACCTCCCACAGGCCCTGCCCCTGCCCCAGGCCACCAGCCCCGGGCAAGCCTGGGGAGGCGCACAGCGCGTTGTCTCCCACAGGACCCAGGGCGCTGGCTGGTCGGGAGACAAGGTGAGGGGGGCCGAGAAGGAAGAGCTGCTGGCAGAGGGAGGCCGCGAGCCCGCCACCTGAGCCGTCTGGACACGCCAGGCCTGCAGGGCAAGGCCGCGGCTCCGGCAGCCCCAGCTGGGCGCTGACGAAAACCAAGCCCCTGTCCAACACTTCCCATCCACCAACCTGCCTTCACCGAAACGGGCAAAAGGCAAACCCCACCGCTGCCTCCGTTTTCCAGATGTGTCGACCCAGCGCCCTGCCGGGAGGCCACCAGCTCACGAGGCTCCTGAGCGCACCCCGACCAGCAGCAGCCCGGCTCCAGGCTATCTGCCCACTTCGGGGTCCCCAGGACCCGGGCCTCCATGTGAGGTCCCCTCAGCTCATGGAGCTCCCAACCCAGCCCGAACGCTGAGCTCCACACCCCCAGGTCCAGGCCCCCTCACTCTGTGTATGTTGTTTACTCCCCGTGTAGTATGACTTTTGACGTCCTAAAAATACGCCTTCCTGGCTGGGGAGAGACCCCTGCCCCCCACCCCAGACTAGCCAATTCCCATCTTCAGTCTCCTAACCAGCCCCCCCACCCCACCACTTCCGCCCCGGTGACACTTTGGGCCGTGCCCCTGGCTCTAAGGCCTGAGACTCTAACACAGAGTCCTCCTGAGCTCTCCCGCCTCTTGTGACCCCATCTGACTGCGCACCCCCTGAAGACATCCGAGCCCCCCCCACCCCGTGGCGTTCAGGCTCACATCACCTAGACACTCACTGTTCGTTCTGCTCTGGCTGGGTGGCCATGCTCTGTGATGGTCTGCAGTTTTCTAAAAAGCTCTCAGACTCAGTTCGAAGGCAAGAGCCAACAGAATTCTGCCCACCGAGCAGAGACATGAGTGCAAGGCCCCAGATCTGCCTGCAGACCAGCTGCTGTGCTAAGGCACCGCCACTCCAGGGGCTCCCACTGGACTACAGTGCCCACTAGGACCCCATCAGATCAGGAAGAACATGGTCAGGCAGAGCCAAGAACCGAGAGGACCGGGCTGGGGTCTAGGATCTTCAAGAGGATCCAAGAGAAGATGGGAGAGGCTTCTGTACTCCGAGAGCTACTGGCCAATGTCCTGATGTGGCATCAGAGACCGCTGGACCGGTGGCAACAAGGCCCAGCAGGAGACGACCCTAAGATGGGCGCACAGCCTCGGCGGCTCTCTCTGTGCGGCACAAGCAGGAGAGATGTGGGGGGAGAGGCGACTGTGACCATGCCCTGTAGGGAACTGCCAGAGGGAGGCCCCGCTGTCACTCTCACTCCTGCCCCAGACACCCCAGGCAGGCCCCACGGCCCACCTGCCCAGCAGATGCCTCACTCACCTGACAGCCGAAGTTAAACAGATGCGCCCGACTCCAGCAGCCCCCACCGTGTATCACCAGTGGTCCTGAGGACCTAGAGCTGCACGCGAAGGCTCTGTCCCCAGCACTCCCCCCAAACTGTTCGGGGACTCCGCGGTACAGACGGCTTGTCCCACTCTTTGCCCTGGCTCCTCACCCGCCAGCCCCTCCCAGAGACCCCACTAGAGGCAGGCTAGAGGCAGGCGCAGGACTGGGGGCCCCGGTGCTGACGGAGAGCCCAGCCCACCCCACCGTCTCAGGTCAGGAGGAGCCTGGGCGCACAGCCATGGCCGCCGCGGAGAGCCGATGGTCAGCAGCCTCAGGAACCAGAGCCACACACACATGCTGCCTCCGCCACAGCCCGGGACGGAGCGGACAGGTGCCCGGCATGGAGCGGACAGGTGCCCGGCACGCGGCACGGTGGCAACAGGTGTGGCTGGGTCAGTCCCTGCAGGCTGAGCGTCCCTGCTGCCTGGGGCCACACCGCTCCAGCTGTCAGCCACAGAGGGGACTGCGAGGAGCACACGAGGTGACAGCCAAGTGGTCCCGTCTCCCGCCTGGGGCCGCACAGTACACCGGAGCCCGGCCACGAGCAGGAGGCAGACAGCGCCACAGCCGCCACGGGGGCAGGCAGGGCAGGGGGGCCACAGCGCGGCAGGCGGGGGAACGCCGTGGGAGGACAGCATCCATCTGCTCTCTGAGCGAGGAGCTCACGCAGAGATTTAAAAACCCCAGCAGAGCTACCCTGCACAACACAGAGCTCTCACCCAAGGCTGAGCGAAGCAGGAAAAACCGTCCGCGTGGACAGATGAGAAGAGGACGGTAATCGAGCTGGTCAAGGAAGAAGCCTGAGTGCCTGTGCCCCTGGGTCCCTGCGGAGCCACAGAGGCTCACACCAGCAGCCCGAGCTGCAACCTGCTGTGTGCGGTGCGTGTCCTCAGAGACAGCCAGCGGGGGGCCTGTGAGGGACAAGGGACGAACACACCACGCTGGCCGCCCCGAGGACTCCAAGGACCTGGAGGCAAATGGGGTCAACAGATGCGGAAAGGCAGCCCTCCCAGGGTTCCCCTTATCTGATGGAAAGCAGGAAATTCTGACGACTGTCATGGGTCCCCGTCCCAGGACGTCTTCTGGCCAAGACGACGAGAAATCAACACCTAGACACACCTGCACCAACGACCCTTCCTCCGCTAAGTCCCCCTAGCTTTACCTTCTCGCCTGTGCCCGGGGAAGGCTACAGAATTAGCTTTCTGTGCTAAGATGCCAGAGAAGCCGCAGTTCCAACGGCCCCTCGGAGTCACCTCGCACTGAGGTTTCTCCCGGACGATACACTTGTTTTTCCTGTCTGTCTTTTGTTAGTTTACTTAGCAGGCTTCTGGCTGAGAACCCAGGGCCAGGTTCCCCTACAGGTTTCACCATGCAAGTGCAAGGAGACTGGGATGGGCACCTTTCCCCTGTGAAACAATAAAAATCGCACAGCACAGTGTAAACATCACCCCAAGCAAAGGGCCTGGAATAAATCACAGCTGTGAAATAACTACAACTTACAGCTCCTAAGGGCTACAAACAGGAGATGGAACCTGGAACACTATTAAAGACTGGGAAGCCCCCTAACTACCCAACAAAGAACAGTTCAGAAAAGCGCACGTCGAGTGGACAGGGCACGGGGACCACAGAGACCAGCGCTGACAGCGGCACAACGAGAAGGCAGCGACTCACAACTCCCGAGACCGAAAGGCAGAGCGGGCCTCAAGCGAGCTACAAAGATGGGCAGACCCCGGGAGAGCAGAATGACAGGTCTGCGCACACGGCCCTGGCCGGCACAGGCTCACACGCCGCCAGCACCCCGACCTCCCCACTGGGAGGGTGCAGCTCCCGAGGCTGCGAGTGGTCTCCTTCCAGGCGGCGGCGGTGTGCCCCACCCCGAGCCCACTGGGCACAAGTGCTGGTGACCAGCAGCAGCCCATCAGAGGGAAAACCAGCACAGTCCCATATGGGGGAAGCACACTGGGGAGAACGATCAGCCCACGTCAGAAGACACGACGGAAGAAGTGGAGCAGGAGCTGGGATGGAACGAGAGGCCTCAAGTATACCGATTTCTACGAATAAATTTTGGAGTGATCACAGCAATGCGCGCACCATAGGCTTCTCTGGAGACGGAAACTACTAGGTGATTTGGGTACTGAACACTGACATTGTAAGAGCCCCGCACACACGGTGAAAGAATTTATGAGTAAAACGCCGTTTCTTCAAAATAACCCAGGGTGTGTTGAAAAAGGGCAATGGGTACGTGGGTAGCTTTATACCACTCTTCCTACTTTGGTGCTCCTTAAAATCTTCCGTTGAATAAAAAAACCTTTGAAACAAGTGCAGGTTAGCGGATCTTGCCCTGGCCTGCACACGAGTACGGGAGAGCCGGCCAGGGCCCAGAGCTGTAAACTCCCGGACCTGAGCCGCGCATTCTCACCTCTCCTGATGGAAGCAACGCTCGCCGTGTCCTGGTCCAGCTTCTGCACCAAGGCGCTGGGGTCTATCTTGGTCCCGGCAAAAACATCAGTGTTCATGAAAGCCCACTCCTAAGAAGGAGAGAAGGCATAAGATTTCTCCATGGCTCCACGGCACAATGCGAGGCTGGTCACAAAGCAGGGGGAGCCCCCGGAAGGGCCTCCCGATGAGCAGGCCAGGCCAGCTCCTCCACAGAGAGCCTGGGGGAGGGAACCCTCACCCCCCAGAGCTGAGCCCCGGGCCCTGGGAACCCAAGGCAGCACTCCTGCCCACCGGCCTCCAACGGGCTTTGCTCCGGGTGTGGGGACCCTCTCAGCCCAGACTCGGGATGGGCAGTGACTATGAACGATAAGGTCAACATTCAGAAACACTGTGACAGGAACCCGCCTTCCTCCTGCACCTGCACCATCTTCCTCCCACGGCCCTCTCCCGTTTCGTCACCACCGTTCCACCGCAGCAGTCTCTCCCCAGGCCTGCTCCCCACCCACGTTCATCCCACGTGGGATGGAGGGAGACTCCAAATGCCCCCCCCCGTCCCTGCCAATCACACTGTGCTGA